>VKOC01038042.1:0-11305 GCA_009364415.1 Spea multiplicata | reverse complement strand
TTTAGGGTTTATTTAGGGGCAGTGGTGGTTGATGGGGTGTTTATGGTTAATTTATGGGCAGTGGTGGTTGATGGGTTTAGGGCTAATTTATGGGCAGTTGTGGTTGATGGGGTGTTTAGGGTTAACTTAGGGGCAGTTATAGTTAATGGGTTAATTTAGGGGCAGTTGTGGTTAGTAACATAGTTCATAAGGTTGAAAAAAGACAAAAGTCCATCAAGTTCAACCTATATACATAATGTGTCCCTACCGTGTTGATCCAGAGGAAGGCAAAAAACCCTTAGGAAGCAGATGCCAATTGCCCCATACCAGGGGGAAAATTCCTTCCCGACTCCAAATATGGCAATCAGAATAAATCCCTGGATCAACGTTCTGTCCCTATTAATCTACTATCCATAACTTGTGATATTATTGCTTTCAAGAAACACGTCCAGGCTCCTTTTAAACTCTTTTATTGAGTTTACCATTACCACTTCCTATGGCAGAGAGTTCCATAGTCTCACCGCTCTTACTGTAAAGAACCCCCGTCTGTGCTGGTGTAGAAACCTTCTTTCCTCCAGCCGTAGAGGATGTCCCCTTGTTATAGATACAGTCCTGGGTATAAATAGGTCCTGGGAGTGATCTCTGTACTGCCCCCTTATATATTTATACATAGTTATTAAGTCCCCCCTAAGCCGTCTTTTCTCCAAACTAAATAACCCTAATTCTGATAATCTTTCTGGGTACTGCAGTCCTTCCATTCCCCTTATTACTCTGGTTGCCCGTCTTTGAACCCTCTCCAGTTCCACTATATCTTTCTTGTACACTGGTGCCCAGTACTGTACACAGTATTCCATGTGTGGTCTGACTAGTGACTTGTACAATGGTAGAATTATTTCCTTGTCGTGGGCATCCATGCCCCTTTTGATGCACCCCATGATTTTATTTGCCTTAGCAGCAGCTGCCCGACACTGGTCGCTACAGGTAAATTTACTGTTAACCAAGACTCCTAAGTCCTTTTCCATGTCAGTCGTCCCCAGTGTTTTCCCATTTAATACATATTCCCAGCCTGGATTTTTCTTCCCCATGTGCATAACCTTACATTTATCTGTGTTGAACCTCATCTGCCACATCCCAGCCCAAGCCTCCAACCTATGCAGATCCATTTGTAATCGTGCACTGTCCTCTATTGTGTTAACCACGTTACAGAGCTTAGTATCGTCTGCAAAGATTGATACTTTACTATACAATCCCTCTACAAGGTCATTAATAAATATATTAAAAAGAATAGGACCCAAAACTGACCCCTGTGGTACCCCACGAGTAACAGTCACCCACTCAGAGTATGTACCATTAATAACCACCCTCTGTTTCCTATCACTGAGCCAGTTACTTACCCACATACACACATTCTCCCCCAGCCCAAGCATTCTCATTTTATGTACCAGCCTTTTATGTGACACCGTATCAAATGCTTTGGAAAAATCAAGATATATGACATCCAGCGATTCACCCCGATCCAGTCTTGAGCTCACCTCCTCATAAAAGCTGATCAGGTTAGTTTGACAGGACCGATCCCTTGTAAAACCATGCTGATATGGAGTCATACATTTATTTTCATTGAGATACTCCAAAATAGCATCTCTTAGGAAACCCTCAAACAGTTTACATACAACAGAAGTTAAACTAACAGGCCTATAATTCCCCGGGTCACTTTTTGTCCCCTTTTTGAATATTGGCACAACATTTGCAATGCGCCAGTCCTGGGGAACAGACCCGGTCACTATAGAGTCCTTGAATATTAGAAATAGGGGTCTGTCTATTACATTACTTAACTCCCTTAGAACGCGGGGGTGAATGCCATCTGGACCTGGTGATTTGTCTATTTTGATTTTTTTAGGCGGCACTGCACTTCTTCCTGGGTTAGACAGGCGACATGTACTGGGGCATTTATCTCATCCTGCTGTATATTACCTGGCATTTCATTTTCCTCTGTGAATACAGCAGAGAAGAATATATTTAATAGATTCGCTTTTTCCTGATCCCCGTCTATAACGTCTCCCTCATTACTTTTTAAGGGGCCGACGCTTTCATTTTTAACCTTTTTACTATTTGATGGGGTCTTCAGGGTTAATTTAGGGGCAGTTATGGTTAATGGGGTCTTCTCTTCAGGATGAATTTGATGCTGAGGACTGAGGGTTAATTTAATTAGTTTAATAGCATTACCTTGGTGCAGTTAGAGGTAAAGGGGGGTAAACTAAGGGGAATCTAAATCCTGGGGGCAGTGAAGATTAACCCTGTATTTATTTATAAAAGTATTGTGTCTAAACGAGTCTGTGAATCTATGAGTGCACTATGGCATATCAGGGGGGTATACGGTGTACCCGGGGAGGACGGAGTGACATATCTGGGGGTATAAGGCATATAGGGTATATAAGGTATATGTGGGGAGGGCAGTGTGGCAAGCCTGGGCTCAAATATGCATAACTGGGGGGCAGGTTGGGAAATAAAAACAAGAAATGCATTTTTATCAGTTTTTTTTTATTCTGCGGTTTGTTTTTTACGTCCTATGTTACTTTATTAAATTTAAATAAATGAAAAATTTCCTTTTTTTTATCTGATTAATCGAAAAAATAATCGGCCAACTAATCGATTATAAAAATAATCGTTAGTTGCAGCCCTAGTTTTTTATAAAACAGTGCTGTATATCCGTCAGGACCAGGGGCTTTACGTATTTTTAGTTTTTTAATCGCCTCACTTACTTCATTCTCCAAAAAAGGAGCGTCCAATTGTTCCGCCAGTGTGTCAGATAATTTCGGCAATCTGGAGTCTTTCAAATATTGTCTCGTCTGTACATCATCTTGGGCTTGGCCTACAATATTGTACAGAGTTGTATAATACTTGCCGAAAGCATTCCCAATGTCATCAGGACTAAAGATATGTTTGTTCCCTTCTGTAAGTTTAAGGATTCTATTTTTTACATTTCTATTTTTTAGTTGGTTGGTAAACTGTTTCTCTGCACGGTTCCCAGCATAGTAAAATTTTTGCTTTAATTTAACCAGATTATAATTTGCTTTATTTATTAGACAATCCTCAATTTCTTTTTTTAATTTTGATCATGTTCGTAATATATTGTTCCTTTTGAGATTGGCCGCACTTTCTTTTTAAATTGCTCAGGGATATATATAAATCAGACAATTTTTCTTTTCCTTTTTTCCTATTGTATGCTTCTTTTTTAATTAAGTATCCTCTCAGGACACATTTGTAATCACACCAAATATTGCCTAAGCTCACATTATGCATCAAATTCTCAAGAAAAAACTGGGTAGTCGTCTGAGAAATGTAATCGAGGGAATCCTTACAGCTTAATAATAATTCATTTACCCTCCAGGGACGTGGACTTAAATGATATTTCTTTTCTATTTCCAAGCATACTGGATCATGATCTGTCCAAGCTACATTACCTATTCTTATACGTTTACAATCTGAGATCACATTCACGGTAGTTAATATTAAGTCTATACGTGAAAAAGTCTTATGTCGGCCCGAAAAAATGTATCTTTATCTGACGGTCTCAGCGTCCTCCAAATATCATAGAGTTTATATTTAGCAAGAGTAGCACTAAAGGTTTTAGATAAAGTAACTTGATTTCTGTTGGAAGTTCCTCCTCGGGAACTAGTGGTGTCCAGTTCTGTATCTGGAGCACAATTAAAGTCCCCCATACACAGAAAAGTTCCCTGGGTATATTTCTGAATTTTTTGTAATGTGCCATTTAAAAAATGATCCTGTTTGTAATTTGGTGCATAAATATTCAAAATAGAAAAAATTCTCTTGTCTAATTTACATACAATGAAGACGTATCTTGCATGGGGATCCTTCTGCTTATAAATCAATTCAACTTCAAATTTTTATTGGAAATTAAAATAGCTACTCCTCGTTTTTTTAACTGGGTAAAGATGAATATTCAAACACAGTATATCTTTTATTACTCAATCTATGGATGTCTGCATTGTTCAAATGCGTTTCTTGAATGCAGCATACGTCTATATGATGGTTATTTATATAATTGAATAACAAGTATCTTTTATGAGGCAGATTTAAACCTTGGACATTCAGTGAAATAATCTTAACCCCTTGACTGCTAATGACGGCATGGTGCCGTCGCTAGCAGTCCCAGTCAGGTGCTAACGACGGCACCATGCCGTCGCTAGCACTATCTTACCTTGATGGGGGTCTGTGGACCCCCATCACCCCCTATCCCGGCGATCTGCCCCTCAACCTGAAGGGCATCACTGGGACCACCCGATCCGGCCGGTGACGTCGCGCGTAATGACGCGATGACGTCACCGCGCAACTTTATTTAAAACTGACAATTGTCAGTTAAAGCGGTATGGGAGCTAAGCAGCTACAGACCCCCAACATATACCGTTGGAAAGGTAATCGCCTCACCTTTCCAACGGTATACTGCTTGTAAAAAAAGAATAAAAAATATTAAGTAAAAAAAATAAAAATGTACAAAAAAAGTAAAAAAAATGATTTGGGGGTCTCTAAAGGCAGATAAATAAAGATCAAAATTGCCTAGAGACCCCCAAATTAAATTATCTAAACATAAACTGGTTTAACTTTAAAAAAAAAAAAGTTTAAGTATTCTAGCTAAATGATCACTGTGGTAGCCAATGTTACCACAGTGATCATATAGCTATAAAAAGTCACATTCCCTTTTTAAAAATGGCCGATACTAAATTTTAACCCCATGATCCCTTTGATCATGGGGTTAAATAATGATGAACTGCAAATATTATTAAAATCAGCCATTTAGCCTGTAGTACATAAGTTAACCATGTCATCCCTGGAGCCCCTTGCATTTTTACTGCAAAACTTATTTTTGCTGTAAAAGTGATTTTTTTTTTCTCCCTTTACGATCATTTCTTTGGGATTGTAAGGGGAAAGAATGGTGTGTGTGCTTCTGTGAGTGAATGTATGGAAAGTATGGTGTGTGCTTCTGCGAGTGAATGGAGATATGAAAAGCGTGTGAATGGTCAGTAATTAGGGTTGTAGCCTTGACGTGGCATTACTGCTCACGTAAGAAGTTAAATTATGGCACAAAAAGTACATATTTTCAAAAACTACACCCCTTGGCGCATCAAATGAGGGGCTGCATGTGTTTCTAGTACAAACCTGGTGTGCGCAAGACACAAATGAACATGTCGCTATGGTTAGAAAAAACATATTTTCTAGCCAAAGCGACATACTCCATCATTATTTGTGAACTCAACTTTTGTCCTAGAAATACATGTAACCCCCCATTTGAAGCTCCAAGGGGTGTAGTTTCTTGAAATGTGTACTTTATGTACCCTAATTTAACTTCCCAAATGTCTAGACCACTTTAACTTCCTAATATCCAAATAGAAATTAAACATCAAGAATTGGATTCCGAAGGGGGATACCTGATCCTTGTCTGTTCCAGAGCAGGACAAAAAAAACAAAAACACAAAAATGTTAACCCTCTATATGCCACTGTGCCCCATGATATGCCTTTTGACTCCCTATGTGCCACTCTTCCTCCAAAAATGCCTTATACCCCTATATGCCACTCTGGCATTTAGGGGGTTAAAAGGCATATTATGGGGCAAATAGCAGTAGCAAATATTTTGATTCCATTATGTCTAATCTATTTAATTTATTAGGGCCTTTTAACACTTTTGCTTTCTGGCATTTTAATACAAATAATGTGATAAAAAGAATGCTTTATAGTTATTTGTATGGCAAATAGTGTGACTCGGTATGTATAAGGGGTACGTGTGGGTATAAGAGCGCGACCGCGAGATAAGCTGTATGGGGCTGGTCTCCAAATGTTTCCAGGGCTGCTTTTTATTCCCAGTCCGCCCCTGCCTATCTCACTTATCATTGTGGATGTTAAATTGTTCGCTTCAGTAATAGCAGAAAGACTGAAGAATTTACTACCACACATCATGATCAAACAGGTTTTATCCCGGGTAGGGTGGCCAATAGTCCTTTAAGAAACCCCCCTTCTGACCCTTTCGTTGGCCTTCGACAGAGTCAGTTGGGTTTTCATGCATAAATTTCTACCTGCGTTCAGTTCTGATAATTGGCTAACTACAGGAATAAGATCTTTATATAGCTCTCCGTCAGCCAGAATAATGGGCCCCATTAGCTCAGACTGGTCCTTAATGGGTAAGGGAGCCAGACAGGGTTTTCCCTTATCTCCAATCTAATACAATATAGCAATAGAGATATTTAAAAATTAGAAAAAAATCCCTCTATTAACCCCTTAATGACAAAGCCCGTATATGTACGGGCTCAAAATGCCTTAAAGGATACCAAACATCTTTAGACGACTACAAAATGTCATTATACGCTGATGACGATCTGATTAGTTTGACTAATCCTATGATTTCTATAACTCATTTAATGAAAGAAATTGATAATTATAGTAAAATTTAAAACTATAAATTAAATACTACTAAATCTTAGGTGCAATATTATAACATAGACAAGACCTCCAAAGAATTAATACAACATAGATATAATTTTATTAACCCTAAGATCTGTGATTATCTGAGGATAAATATACCCAATAATATAGTGCATATCATGGAAATAAATGATACAAACCAATAAAGAACTAAAAGACTGGCGATCCCTAGAAACCTCATGGTGGGGATATTTTAAAATCATATATCCTTCCTAAATGGCCTTACTTGTTTCGAATGCTTCCTCTCAAAATATCACCATATTGGTTAGAAATTATCCAAAAATTGTTCACAAATTTTGTCTGGCGGAGCAGGAAGATAAGATAAAACGTAAATTAAATATTAAAGAATGCTTACCTACTGTATGGTATACTCCTTGTCTAAATTGTTATCGCCTTTGATGTGGTTACTGTTCTCAGATGATTTATTTCCAGTATGTACCCATGTACATTGGCATATGATTTTGTACATATGCATGTGCTTATTGAGCGATAGATCGTTCTGGGATTTATTTTTTATTTTGTAATGTTCATGGTGAGGCTTAATAATGTAATATTTTAACCTCCGTCCCATAAGGCCTCATTACCTAAGGAATTCCTTTTCATGACATAGTTTATTTTGGTTTTGTTTTTTATTAGATGTGCAACGCTAACTGTTAAGTAATGACTGTTAGAAATGAGTGACGCCAGGTAAGGCAAAAGGGGAACATGAAGTTGATGTTAGGGACATCAAGCAGCCACTAGACCTTCTGAGGATGAGGAACACTACATCATTGCCCAGTGCTCCCATTATTCAGGCACCCAAAGCAAATAAGACCAGCCCCAGAAGCCTTACTTTAGTATTAAAATTTAAAGTAAAGTTCCTTGTTATCTAATGTTTTACCAATATATCTATCTATCTATCTATCTATCTATCTATATATATATATAGATATAGATATATATATACAGCTGTACTGTATAGTTCATTTAGTGAATGTAATGCTACTTTTTTTTTATTGCAGCTTAATGTAATCTTTCTTGGGATTGCACTCTTTAAAATGTTTCATCATACTGCCATACTGAAACCTGAAGCTGGCTGTCTTGACAATATCAAGTAAGTGACATCATTTTCTTAATTTGCAGATCATTTATCTATAACATTGCAATTTATTATACATTATACATTTCCCACCATATACACTTGCACCTACCTAACTCTCAGTAGTGTGAGATAAGGTTATTAACTGATCAACTTGTTAGTTGGTACTTTTGAACCTGGTTATGAAGGAGTTAAGATGACTGAACTGATCACCATGTTGAGACTAAAATGTAATTGATGACATTTTAGACAGATGTTAATTTTTAACAATTTTAAAGATATTTTGCTTCTGATTTCGACCACTATGATTATATCAGTAGTATTTATACCCCTGTTTTTTTACCTAATATGAATATTTGGTGGGTAGTGCATTAGTAGTTAAGTTCTCATTGTTAGTAAGTGGTAAATTTTATTAAACTAATTTAATTTTATATAGTAAGAATATTTTGTTAAAGTTAGTCTTAATTTGTACATAAAATTACTTAAATTAGTTTAGTAATTTAAATGCTGTGGGCTTTTTGGGGAAGTGAGTGATCTTATTAAGTATATATAGTAAGACTACTTGGTTGATGGCTGATTAAAGAGTGGCTGATTAAGTGGGTGGTTGAATGGTTTAGTGGGGAATTGTGGAATTGTTACATTTAGTTACTAATGAGGGATTGTTAGCATTAAGTGCAGTCCACCAGCTGCCAGCTATTGACCTTGAACATTTTAAAAGTTTATCATATCCCTGCTGAGAGGGCTTTTTTCCCCTTTCTTCATAGCTAAAACACTAGGTATAGTATTCTACTGATGTGGTTGAATTAAAAGCTGACAGCAGCACATACCTGCATAAGTTTGTGTCATATTAATCATAATGCAACAAATACACTATATGGACAAGTATTGGGACTCCTGACCATTACACCAACAGGAACTTCAATGACACGGCATTCCAAATAGACAGACATTAATATGAAAATGGTTCCCCCCCCTTTGCAGCTATAACAACTTAAACTCTTTTGTGAAGGCTTTCAACAAGATTTTGGAGTGTTTCTCTTGGCCCGACGCCCTGGCTAACTGCTGTAATGCCCACTGTATGATGAAACTCTTTTCCTGCCCAGGTTCCTGCTCCCAATGTTTCCTCATAAAGTGCATGCGTGCCACAGCAGTAAGCTGCGGGCCCACGTTAGGCGGACAACGGGCCACCCCCTGCCCCCCTTTAGGTATGCTACTGTGTTTATGTATGTGTGCCAGACTGTATGTTGCAAGGCGCAAAGAAGGCACAGACAACTTGTTTGGGGGCAATGATGACACAGACAAGCTGTTCGGGGGCAATTATGGCACAGGCAGAGTGGTGGTTAGGATTGCTCTGTTAAGCTGCTTGAAGGCAAAGGTAGCACTCACAAGCTGTTTGGGGGCAAATATTCCCACTGTACAGCAGGATAGGCGTATCGTTGTCACGAACTGGGTCCAAACAGATGACTGAATGAACCCAGTGCGCCCAAAGATTGTGTGCAGGAGTTACGGTGCAGTAGTGGAGTTGGACAGGGCCTGGTTGCAGGGTGACCGCACTCACCTGGGTGTTGAGTATCTAGGGTTGTGCAGCCAAACACCAGTGCCCTGAAATAGCAGCGGATGTAGTCCAGAACAAAGTGAAATCCTGCAGGCACCCAGGAACAGGCATGAGACATACCTTTAGACTGCAGACTGAGACAAACAGAACACACGGGTGGCGCACACCTTATAAAGGAAACAGAGCTGAAGCAGAAGCAAGGAATGGAGGATCAGAACAGAGCAAAAGGAAATCCAGGAATGGATCGAAGCAAAACAGGCAAACTGAAGCAAGAGAGAGATATGCAGCTCCGCAGCCTGGGTAGGACGTGACAATCGTCAAATCTTAGATAGACTTTACTGAGTCCTACTGGGTTTGATGAAGCTTCAGACAATTTTGCGTCCTGGAAAGTAAAACTTTGACTGAAGTGAGGTCCCTTTTTAGACTTAACTACTAAGCTCAGTTTCTTTGAACAGATGAGTTACTAAGTCAAATTGTAGTCATGTAGTCATGTTTTTCCATCTCCGGTTGGCATCATCCTGTTGTGGAAAAAATCAACAGGAAAGAGCTGGTCCAAATTGCGAGAGAATTATTTATTCAAAAGAAGATTACAATAAAGTGACATACAACGTGTGTACACTTTCATGTAAAATGAGCGTGCCCCCTTAAGATAAAACAGGGGCTTTTTATAGTCTGAACACTTGAGTTGTAGAACAGTTGGTTAAGTGTGGTTCTCTCTTTGTGTGAATGCAAGCAAAAAAGTATATATCTTGTTCTCAGCAAAAACAAAAACTCTTATATTATACGGGCGAAATGCTAGAATTATATAATTTCTTTAAAAATCCTGAGATGACTCTTTATCCATACGTATGAGAAATTCCCTGTCTTCTCTTGCGAGTGCCGGTGTCAGGATTCCACGATGTTAGCCCAGACTCTGTATTTATTCATAGGTGTCATATCCATTGCATCCTCTAGAGATGACCTGTCAGATCACAGCACTGTGAAGACTAACCACCTGACCAGCTGCATCTGCTTTCCTATGTGCAGCCCCCCCTAAATACCGGCTAATTCCACCATTCTGGGCATTTGCATTGCAGTATATCTGCTTTCTGCCTGGCTCTGTTCTCTTGCTAGCATCAGTCTGATTTGGATTAACCAGTTGTGACCTGGATTGCTTCTGATTTCATTCCTTGGTTCCTGATTCGGCATTGATATTGTCCTTCTGGGTCTGATTCGCCCTGTCTGACTACGTTTGCCCTGCCTGAGGGCTTCCAGCCATGTGCCCTGCCTCAGGACTTTCTGCTGTGTTCCAGAGAGTGGGCCCTGCCAGTCCGGCTACAGCGTCCTAGTACTTTTTCCCGACTAGGGGGCTATCGTGCTGTACATCTGTCTTGGTGCCTGTTCCCTATTTGGTCTTGTCTACAGGCTGTCTCGCCAGCTTCTCCAATACAGACCGTCTCATATTAAGATTCAGTCTGCTGTGTGTTTCATTTAGGGGTTAGGGGAATGGAGCATCATGTGGTCTGAGAGAGGCTGTTATCTCTCCAGCTATAGCACTTAAATGAGGATAGCGAAGAGCAGCTTCTGTTGTGGGAATCTCTTCTTTTTTTTAATCGGATCTGGCTGCACTCAATGAGTTTAGGTAAGGGTAACTCCAGAGAAGATACTATGAGTCCACTGGGTTTTCTTTAGTGATGGGAAGTTCGGATCATTAAAGTGAATCGGATCATTTTGACTTGTTCACTGAAACGATCCGATTCATGATCCGAATCTTCCAGTAACTCTGTGCAGGCACACTAACGATTGGCCCCGTCCCTTTAATTACTCAATGAATCCTCATCCTGCCTACTCCAGTGATGTCAATGAAGGCAGAGAGTTGTTCAAAGATTCGGATCTTACAGGGATCCGAATCTTACAGTGATCCGGATCTTTGAACGACTCTCTGCCTTCATTGGGATTTAAATCATTCAGAGAATATCACCATACTTTTATAAATAAATACATTAACCCCTTCGTGACCTTTGCCGGTTCAGGACCGTCATGACAAGAAGGTCACTAAATGACCTTTGACGGTCCTGAACCGTCAAAAAATTAAATTGTATGGCGGCGGACGCCCGTTTTAAAATCAACGATCGCCGTCTAAACTTAAATGGTGTCGCTGGAATGCCTCGATCAGGAGGCATCCAGCGACACCAAACACTTACCTTTAGGTGGGCTGTGA
>VKOC01038037.1:0-10903 GCA_009364415.1 Spea multiplicata | reverse complement strand
CCCCTGAGTGCCTTATTACCCCTGTAACATCTTATCAGTAACCCGGCCCCTGAGTGCCTTATTACCCCTGTAACATCTTATTACAGTAACCCGGCCCCTGAGTGCCTTACTATTTTAATCAGTCCTCAGTTTCAGATTCAGCAGCCATACCCCTGTCCCACACATGTTTATATTCCCTCGCTGTATTAACATCTACCACTTCTGCTGGCAGGCCGTTCCACTCATCTCTCACCCTCTCAGTAAAGTAAAACTTCCTTCTGTTGGATCTAAGCCTCTGACCCTCTCGTTGTAGCGGCCGTTGGAGTGTCTGGGTCCCCTCGGGCGGGGGGGGGCATTATGAGTCCTGCAGTGAAATCTGGAATTCATATTAAAGGCGAACCTCCCAGGAGAGGCGAAGGAATGCCTGCCTCACGCCCTCGTACGCAGCTAGACTGTCAGCTCCTAGGGTTTGGGAGCTCAGCTCACCATGGCAATTATTATGTTTGGTTTACTCCTGAAAACCGTTATCCTCCAATCCCAAATTTAAACCAGAAGTATTTTTTCTGTGTTTGTTGGCTGAGATTTTAGGAAAATAAAAACCTTTTTTCAAACCCAAAAATTTTGCGGAAAAAATTCTGAGGTTGTTTTAATTACACCGAGAAAAGTGGATGAGGAATATCCCCGTCAGACTCAACTGCGGTGCGAGATCACTGGTACGTCGGCTGCAAAAGACTACAACTCCCATCATCCTCAGAACGTAAAACTAATTTCCCATTCTCACAACATAGCTACTGTATGCAACAACTCCCATCATGCTAACATAAAAGCTATGGATTACAACTCCCATCAGCCTCAAAATATTTCCCATAATATCTATAGGAGACTTTAAGCGATGTGGAACAACACTCTCCAACTCCCAACATGCCCAGCCATTGTCTTTCCCTAAGTAGAGATTGGCAACCCCCAATATATCATATGCTGTGGACGGCACTTCCCATAATCCTCAGCCAATTAGAGCCTTTCCCAAAATATATAATAAATATGTAGGACTACAACTCCTAGTATGCTCAGTCAGCTAAAGCCAGCGTTGCAATGAACCACAAATCTTAGCCAGTCTTTCCCCAGAGGTGGCCCCAAATAAGGCTGGTAGCCCATGTCACTCCCACTTCTACAAACTACAACTCCCATGATTTCCAGCCAACTCCTAAAACGCTATGCTAGTCGTTCCCCCAATAGCTTCGACTATAACTCCCATCATGCTCACTATATGTCAAGGCTAAGGGGCTATGGATTACAGCCGCATCACGCTCAGCCAGCCACAGCCCTTCGCAAAAGTAAATCCAGCCAGTGGCGGGTACTCTCTAGCACTCCTCCTGCTGGGGACTACAACTCCTATCACGGTACTTACTATGGAATTAGGCATCACGATGGGAGTTGTAGTCCATGGCAGCTTCAATGAGGCGAAAAAAACCCCCAAGGGGTTAACATTTAAATATCCAGATGTACGGCGATTTAAAGGTTAACCCATTCAATGCCAAAGTGGGTGAGCAGCGAGGAGGGGCTGCAAAACCCCCAGCATCTGTGATTTATCTGCCCGCAGCGGGTAAATGACGAGGCTTTAATACCCCGGTCAGGGTAAATCCACCCTCTTCTGCCCCTGTGCAGGGAATCGCGTTACAGAGGCAGCCATCGGACTGAACATCTGGATCCAGTTAGCGGTCACACAGAGAACAGCCACCCAGCCCCAGGAGGGGGGCAGAGGGGGTAACAGCAACAGCCACGCTGGCAAATACACCCTCAATAGACCCCCCCCTTCATGGCATATACCCCACCACCCCCAAGTCAGAGCGTGACCCCAAATTCCTCAAGACTCACCCGCACAGCCTGCTGGACCCCCGGCTCACGCAGCAAGTCCGCCGCCGAACTCCTTCTGCATCTCAAGTCAGCCTCCGGCCGGGACCCCCCTGCGCTGCCACGCCCCCTGCCCGCCCCTGCACCCCAGCCCTTAAAGGGACAAGATGGCATCACCCAGCCCATAACTGCTGGCAGGAGAACATATAGATATACATATACATTTATACTTATATAGATATACATATACATTTATACATATATATATACATACAGATATACACAGACATATAGATATACATATACATTTATACATATATACATATGTATATGTATTTATATATGTACATATTTATATATATATATATGTATATTTGTATGTATATGTCTGTATATGTAGATAAATTTATAGGTTGGATGAGGGCATAGCATGAAAAAACTCGATGATCTTTATACATCAACAAAAAATACGTAACGGCTGCCTTTCTTTGCTGGTTTATACACATTGTAATATTATTAATGTAATATTATATATATTAATATATATATATATGTATATTATATTATATATATATATAATGTAAATGGGTTATTGAGTATTTCTTCAGACCTGTGTATGAATGTATGTGTGTATGAATGTACGGTATGTATGTGTGTATGAATGTATCTATGTATTAATGTAAGTATGTATGTATGTATGTGTGAATGTAGGAATGTTATGTATGTATATGTTTATGTATGTAGGAACGTATTTATGTATATGTGTATGTATGTAGGAACGTATGTATGTATGTAGGAATGTATTAATGTAAGTATGTATGTATGTGTGTATGTATGTAGGGTACATAACCTGGGAGTAGTGTGAAATGACATCTCTCTAGATTGTGAGCTTGCGAGCCGAGTCTCTTCACCTAATGTATCGGTTTGTCTTAGTCTGTCAATTCTCGTCTTGTCAGACCCCTTGAATTTATGTATTGTATGAAGCGCTGCGTAAACAGTTGGCGCTATATAAATAAAATATAATAATAATAATAATAATAATAAGTATACATCATTTTGCCCAAATTTACATTTGGCAAATACGAGTGACCAGCCAGGGCCGCGGTCTAACCTGGAAGCAGTATAAAAGTTAACCCGGCACGTACTTTTTCTATGAGTGTCCTTGGTGGTCCCCATTTGCGTGATGTGTCGCTGTACTGCACCCTTATTGTGTCCTCAGGCCCCCACGTCGGTACCGGGACCGGCTTCCTTCCTGTCAGTACCGGGACCGGCTATCCTCCCGTCAGTACCGGGACCGGCTTCCCTCCCGTCCAAGTCCCAGGTCATGTACGTCAGTACGGACACGGCTTCCCTCCCGTCAGTACTGGACGGCTCCCTCCCGTCAGTACCCGGGACCGGCTTCTCCTCCCGTCAGTCCCGTGAGCCGGCTTCCCTCCCCTAGGAGACACCTTTCCCTTCGTACCAGGGACGGTCAGTTCCCTCCCGTCAGTACCATGACCGGCTTCCCTCCCGTCAGTACCGGGACCGGCTTCCCTCCCGTCAGTACCGGGACCGGCTTCCCTCCTGTCAGTTCAGGTTCGGAGTTCTAACGACAGATCCAGTTTGGCCCAAAACCTCGCTCTGTACACGTGCTGCGAGGACTACAATTACTGGACACGGTACTGCTATGTGTTAAAAACCCCACCGTGTTTTTGCCCCTGTTTTCAGGCAGCTGCATGCTGTTATCTGAGCCCCAATCTACTAGATAAACTCCTTATAATACTGCCTGTGGCGAACAATAGAATGGCTCGGTCTAAATCACCCAGCTGGACGCTGTGATCAGCTCAGTGTGGTGCTTATCACATGACTGACAGGAGTTATTACTGTATACAGCGCTAGGGGGTTATTACTGTATACAGTGATGGGGGTTATTACTGTATACAGCGCTGGGGGTATTACTGTATACAGAGCTGTGGGGTATTACTGTATATTACTGTTACAGCGCTGGGGGTATAACTGTAGTACAGACTGTGGGGTAATTACTGATACAGTGCTGGGGTATACTGTATACAGCGCTGGGTTATTAGATACAGCGCTGGGGGTGTCTTATACAGTGCTGTTTTACTAGTAACAGCGCTGGGGGTATACTGTAACAGAGCTGGGGGGGTTATATTAGTGTAACACGCTGGGGGGGTATTACTCTATGTCAGCGCTGGGGTTTTATTGTATAACATTGATTGGGGGGGTAAAATTACTGTATTCGCACTGGGGTATATTCTGTATACAGCGCTGGGGGTTTATTACTGTATACAGCGCTGCGGGTAAATTACTGATACAGCGCTGGGGGGGATTACTAATTACAAGCGGCTGGGGTTTATATACTTGTATACAGCGCTGGGGTTATTCTGTAATACAGGCGCTGGGGGTTATATTATTGTATACAGCTGCTGGGGGGTTATTACTGTATACAGGCTTGGGGTATTAACTGTATACAGCGCATTGGGGGTTATAATTATTGTATACAGTGCGGGGTATATTAACTGTACAGCGCTGGGGGTATTACATGTAACAGCGGGTTATATTACTGATCAGCCTGGGGGGTTATTACTGTATACAGCGCTGGGGGGGTATTACTGTATACAGCGCTGGGGGTTATATTACTGTATACAGCACTAGGGGGGGTATTACTGTATACAGCACTCTGGTTTATGCTAGGACAAAGTACACAAAAAGGACAGGTGTTTCGAGCGACGGAGGTGACAGCCGGCACTCAGAGTGTTTGTTTAGGGATGACATCTGTGACAGCGCCGCTTCCTGGCCTTGACAGTGATGGCCTCCCAAGGTTCAAGAGCCAGCACAGGGGGCAATGGGGTATTTACAGATTTTAAAGCGTAAGCTCCTTGGAGCAGGGCTCTCCTCACATTTAGTTTCGGTAAGCCCACATTGTTATGTCATGGACTGCTTGGTATGTCCTGTTCACCTATTGTACAGCGCTGCGGAATGTGATGGCGCTATATAAATCAATGAATAATAATAATCTAGATGCCATTATTTTGGCCCCTCGATTGGTAATATGTCTGCAGAGATCCTCCAAGGCCTCAGACACGGGGCAGAAATAGAGTACCGGGGCAGAAATAGAGTACCGGGGCAGAAATAGAGTACCGGGGCAGAAATAGAGTACCGGGGCAGAAATACAGGCACGGGGCAGAAATACAGGCGCGGGGCAGAAATACAGGCACAATTGCAACTTAATATGATGACATCAGGAATCTCTTTTTTTCACTCATTACGGGTCGAGCCGCGGAGAATCAGTGATCTGTAAAATGTTGCACTTTAATAATGATTATTTTTTTTTGCAGTAATCACGGTAGATTTTTGGGCAGATGTAAAATTCCATTGGAATTGTGTTAACGTTCACAGGATCATTTCGAAACATTTCCAGCAGCGACTTCTGCCAGGCTGATAACACAAATGCCACAAAGCCCATTGCTGATATCCGCGTTAATCAGAAAGGATGCGAGGGGTTGTTTTTGACCCCGTCCTTAGCCACCAAAGTGCCCCATCACCCCTCGTTACTGGTATGGGGAGCAGAATTATACAGCCCAGTGACTAAGAATACTGGGGTTTGACTTCATTCTCTCCAGGACCAGTATGTAATTCCCATGTAAAGTGCTGCCCCCTGCAGGATGTGGGATGTATAAACTCACAGAAGGGGGTCTGTTAAGCAGGGGGCAGTCAGCAATGTGGGAAATGTATATGAAAGAATGGCGGATGCCTAACTTATACTCTATGTGACTCTGTCCGTGGCGATTACCATAGGGTAATATAAGACAGGTAGACGTCTGTCTCATTGGTTGCCCTTTGCCCATACAATAATGCCCATACAATAACAGCGCTGGCCGGGGATGTGGTCACGTCGTTAGCCACCTTATACCTGTCCAGAGGGGGCGCGGTAATCTGTCTTCTCTGTCGCTTTGTATAAACACCTCCATTCATCCGCACATCTTCAAAAGCCGGACTACACGCAAAACGAAACAATTAATCGGTGACAGTAAAACATAACCCTCATTAAATAAATTGATTAAAGAATGCTAACGGACCAATTGATATCACAAAAAAAAATGCAATAATAATATAATAATAAAATCATATGCAATACTGAGAAAAAAATAATTAAAATGTAGCTGAATACGAGTACTTGCGGAGGATACCAGCAATGGTGGTCCGGGATCTCTGCCACAGACCCCTTATTGCTGTTACTCTCTAGCAGCAGATATTCAGCCCCGAATGATCCCCCCCTCACTCTCCTTTCCGCCCCCAGAAGAATTTCTGGAGTAAAGCAGAATACATGTAGCTGGGGCACCTGAAATAATTACTCAGGGGCCCCTCTGTCACCTCGGCTGATCCTAACCCGGCCACCCTTAGCAATGTGATGAAACGAGGCGCTATATATTTTCTTGGCTTTGCGATTGTGATCTGCGGCGCCTGGCGTTTCTCAGCCTCTCCCCTGCTCTCCGCTGACGGCTCTGGCACGTTCTTCCACTGGGATAAAGTGGCAGAGGGGAGGTGAATAATTTGGACGGAGGACATTCCTCCTGGAGACAGTTCTGCGTATGAATGAACTGGATACACAGGTTTCCACACGGCTCCGATGCACTACATACATTCATTTTATCGGCTGAGATTCATTTTTAACAATTAGTGCAAAATCTCTGAAAACGAGGAGGATCCCCCAATTAAATAATTTCTTCAAATATGTGGCTGGGTGTCGGTCGGTCTGCGTTGGCCCGGTGTGCCAGAGGGCCAGGCCGGCTGTGGCAAGATGTGCCTGTTTGCCAGCTTCCGCCCAGTGCCCTACCAGTTTTGCTTGCCATCAGATCTAGTCTATACATCTTTTAATCATATATATGGTTTCCTTCTGTACGCTGCCAAGATCAGAATGCATTGTGCAGGATTTCTGCTAAAACGTGATCATTGTATGAATGAAATATGTACATGGATGATTTTAGCTGTGCATGAATGAAATGTATAATTGGATTCCATACAGAATGCAATTTATAGTGTGTGTGTGGGGGAGTTTTGCTACAACCAGCTGTGTGCATGAATGAACAGTATGGCTCCTTCCTGAACACCACGTACAAATGAATGCCAGGATTGGTTTGAATGTATTGTATCTATATAAGCTGTATACCATACTGCATTGCTCTACGTGTAAACGACTCGCCCAAAGCTTCTCTCTGTGCATGAATGAACAACGCTCACGCAATAAACACTTAACTTTATTACAAAAGTAGCTCACACGGCGATGGTGAAGAGGAAGTGACAAGTGTGACACCAGGTGAGAAGGTGGCCTGCCTGGCGGGGACAACAGTGTTATAGGGCAGGGTGTGTTATGCTATGGACAAGATGATGGAAACATGAGACAGACAACAAATGGGGGCAGCAGGACAGACAAGAGGGCTGAGACACGACGTTAAAGCAGGACAGACGTGGTGACAACGATACAGTCCGACAGACTGATGCACACCCGTCAGGTGCTAAACAGAAATAGGGTCATTAACACGGGTGGTCTCGCTGCAGAACACAAAAAGTAGCACACCACCTGGTCTGGTATCTGTAATGTGAATGCACACAGAGGAACACGAAACCCCGAAAAATGGGATCATTCTCAAAAACATCTACACCATGGGCCCAAGCGGCCCTTATTTAAAATGCCCGTTAAAAAAGATAAATTACACAAGAAAATAGTTGGGGTGGGGGGGTTTAAAAGTGTTTGTAGTGTGATTCTGTCAGGGAGTCCCTGAGACTTTGTTAAGGCTGTTGTGGGCCAAAATATTTAAACGTCCAAAATTCATTCTATTAAACTGAGCAACGCGGGGGCCCCGTTTTTAAAATCCAGTGTGGAATATTTCAGTTTCTTCTTTCGCGCTTTCTTCTTCCCTTTCCCGCCCCGGTTGCTCGATCACCAGAGTGGCCCATAGGCATTGCAGGGGCCCGGTTCTCAGGTGGTCACAGGGGACGTCCAATCAGAGCACGAGCTTTGTCTCTTTACTATAAAGATTAAAATCCCACCATCTTTCTGCAGTCCACCCGATCTAATATTTCATTGGTATCCGAGGGCCGACGCGCCACAACGCGACCGAGCCCTTGGCGGCAGTGACACGGAGAATGCCCCGATATCCCGGGCACGGCCGTGGAAAGTTCAGGCTTCGATCCTGCGCAGGCTGGAGCGGGTCATGGAGTCCCTGGAAGGGAGAGAAGGTTGTAGTGAGCGGGGTAGCGGTTGCCGCCAAAGCTTTTAGCACACTTCAACTACAGTTAGTGACTTTCGTTTGACAGCCAGCGTAATTGCTTTGGAAATATTTACTTTATACGTTCACCTCGTGGAAGGTGAAATCTGCGTCTAAAAGCGGCACAGCTGGTATTATTCTAATTATTCTCACATCCCGAGGTTCTCTCCGAAGTCCTGGTGTTTGCCGAAACCCCCTTGTACCTGGCATTGGTGTGAGGCAGGAGGTCGCTATATAACTGCGGGATCTTGCGGGATGTTAAAGGGCTGAGCGCTTCCTTTAGACGGTGGTAATT
The DNA here is from genome assembly GCA_009364415.1 of Spea multiplicata. NCBI lineage: Eukaryota > Metazoa > Chordata > Amphibia > Anura > Pelobatidae > Spea > Spea multiplicata. Next base: position 2,509 of record VKOC01038037.1, on the reverse strand, counting down.
CCTCTCCAGCTCCCGGTGATATTCTCTCTGATCTGGACCGATGAGGCTTTTGTTCTTGCGTAGGGCATCCTCGCACCTGGAAAGACCGACGGCACAGTGATGAAAGGCCCAGGAGTGCGCGGGATATCTACCTACAGCCGGGGCAATCATATCTTACCCTTTATACGCCCTGGCTAGGTTTAAATCACAGATGTATCATCCATCAAGTCTCTATAAGTAAAAGGGCTATTATCCGACGACCTTCCCTTTAAAGTGACCCCACGCAGCGTTCACGCTTCACCCCGTTATACCCGTCTCCATGCCTGCACCGAGCTCGTACCTCTTGGTGAAATCCCGGAAGCAAAGCCGCAGCTTGTTGTGTAGACGGTACAGACGAGGGTCCTCTGGAATTTCTGCCAAAAACACCTGGGCCACCTCAAGAGGACCCTGAGGCAACACAAGGTCCACATAGCGTTAGTTGTGGCCCTCACAGCATGTGACCTCTTCTTCGTACAACACATACAATCAGGATCATCGATTATTATTACTACATTACAACACCGACACGCAGACAGGTGGTTGGCAAAATCCGGGGCTTGCCAACCGGCGAACACGCTACCCGCCGGGGAACATTCCAGTACCCACCGGCAGGTCACACAGCCCGGTTTATTCACCTGATTGACGGTTGTTCCAACGCAGCCCTGTAGAACCATCTGCAGCATCTTGGCGTCGGCTGGCTCCTGGTGCGTAGCGAATGCCAGCTCCTGGGTCTTCTTTTGCATATCTTCAATAGCAACCTCTACCGGGATCAGAACCACCTGGAAGTTTTACAACAGTGCAGAATACAAAGAGTTAATTTATTTTGCTTTTCTCTCAGTCTTTACGGTTAATTTAACTAATCTGGTGCCCTCCAGAATCTCTGCCACCTGTCTGCACATCTCCCATACCTGTGACCCATTAGATCCTCCTAACGACTAACCTATATCCCTCATCTTCAACTTATCATGGCGTCCATAGTCCCTACCCTTGTGTCTTCTTGAAGTCCTTTGTGTCCCAATTAACCGCCCGCTCTGCATGTTGTCCAGCAAGGTCCTCTTACCTCCTCCCGTTGCAGCACATTGACACGAGTCTTGATGTAAGGGAACGCGTGCGAGGTGGTCAGCACCGTCTTGCGTTTGTACTGCTCATGCAGATCTCCGTGTGCCCGGCCGTCCAACGTGAACGGAGTGCAGAAGAGAAACGTGCGCAGGTTGTAGTTTTTGTCGAAGTAGGTAACGCGGTCCTTTAGCTCATACGTGTCAAAGAACGGTTCGACGTACGTGATCTGGATGTACGCCTGGACCAAGAGAAGAAGAAGAAGAAAGCGTGAGGCTTCACTCAAAGTTCCGTTCTTCAGTCTCCTCCGATCAGGTAGGAAAACAAATAAAATCTACCAGAGGACGGGACCAAAGACTAAAGGAGAAGTGATCTGACACAGGGCAGGATCTCTGTAGTTGGCACTGAAGTGAGAAGTTGTTGAGTATGTTGGAAGACCTTAAGGGTGAATGGCTGGTGAGGCTCAACATCGATAAATGGAAGGTTCTCCTAAACAAAATATAATGAAGTTGAACACTGACTGCTATCTTTCCCTCTAGAATAAATAAGCATTGTTGGGCGCTGAAGGCACCAGAGGGGTAAGAATTCAGCAAATCACCAACATCTGGTCTGCTTAAACATCAAAGGAGTTTGCTGACATTAAAAAAAATAAATGCTACAAAGAAGAAGGCATAGCTCAACAGCAAATCAACAAAACTTGAATATCTTGCCCTAAGAAGAGTCCCGAGATTTTGTGCTCTTGTGTCATTCCAGGGTAAAACATTTCAACTACATACAACAAGTCTGGGACGCATGGGCAGCACAAAGGAGATAAGTATTACAAAAAAGGAAGTAGATTGTTTTGGTGGAGAAGGTTCCAATTTCATCCTCGCTTACCTTGTTTGGGTCGAGTTTGGTTTTATCTACATGATTGGAATCCTTTACAACCACGACATTTCCTTCACCGAACCGCTGAGCGTAAAATTCCTACGGAAATTTAGAATTTAGTACCGGTACCCAGTAAAGCCAACAACCGAGCATCTACCTAAAGTGTCGATTCAATGTAACCAGGATCAGCTCCCGCATTCAGTACTCAGACGCAGCCAGTGACGGGGATCATCCTCACCTCCAGACGGTGAGAGATCTCGGCCAGTTTGGTTATGGACGGTTCTTTGTACACAAACTCCTGATCATCCAGGTCGCCAAATTTTGAGCCATAAAATCCAACTCGAAAATATGTTCCAAACATACGCTGAATGTCTGGGGGGGAAAAAGAGAGCGATAGGGTTTGGTTAGAGGGATTTGAGGTCAAAAGACTCAGCGTGAAGGGGTGGTATTTGGTGCATTGTCTGATCAGGAATGTATTTTGGGTACAGGAATAGCGGAGAGCCATCGGGTGTAGTGTCAGATCTGTGTATGTTGGGTACAGGAATAGCAGAGAGTCATCGGGTGTAGT
>VKOC01038024.1:0-11228 GCA_009364415.1 Spea multiplicata | reverse complement strand
TGTGTGTGTGTGTAAGGGGAGTGTATGTATGTATATGTCTGTATAACAACCAGCAAATCACCGGTAAGGTACATCGCTTGCCGTGACTGGCTGGTTGTTGTAGGCTGGGTAGAGGGGTAGTCTTATACGGCGAGTATAGTCCAAACTCTATATTTGGACTGTAAAAGTTGGGGGTCGTCTTATACGCCCAGTCGTCTTATACGCCGGAATATACGGTAGATTTTCTCCTCAGCTTAATAATACCCAATATTTCAGGTTATAGGGCAATACGTACACATAGCATTTTTATAAGGGAATAAAATGCCCCCTTATATTATTCACATTTGTCTTCTTTTGTTTTAATATACATTTCTAGTGGGAAGGACAGAAGGTATTTGGGCACCTATTTTTACATTTTTATTGTTATTATTTTACACTTTAGACATTTTCTTGTATGTCATGGTGATATCACTGGAGTCTTTATTATTTTTACATTTTATTTCTACTTATTCTTTAACCATGTTTTAATATCTTTTTATTTTACTGATCACAGAGTGATCAATAAGCAGGTCTTCATTGCCCTGCATTGTTGATCACAGTACCTGTGATTAGCCTGCAGGGGGAGGCTCAGGAGAACTCAGGAACCTTGTTTTTCTGACTGTTTACAGCCAGCAGTAAGGGCCCACCATTGTGTGAAAGGCATGCCGCTTTCAATATGGTGTTAATGTGACAAATTTCTATAATTTGAGTTTTAGTTGGGGGTGTTGTTTCCTGTTTTAAATATCTTATTAGACAAAAAAACACACAAAAAAAACAAAAAAGAAAAATTAAATTTTCAAGCTTGGAAAAAGGAATAGGCACATTGTGCCATTTAACTTCCCAAACCCATAAAAAGATACATGCATATGGGATATTTCTGTAATCTCTGCAGTTGCATGTAGTCTGTGGAAACAATCCTAAAAACATGAAAAGTGAAAAAAAGCAACACAAAAATTTGAAATTCAAGAAACTTACATTACTATATGTTGTGGTATTTTGGCCAACTGAACTGGTTTGGAGACCACTATTGTAAAATATTAGAAAAAGTATTTTTGTTTTAAATATTTTGATTATTTAAATGTTGGACTATACAGTACTAAAATGGTAAAATGGTATCAAAACAATGCTATATTTAGTCTTTAAAAAAGTAATATATAATTTGCGTGGATGCACGAAATATCAGGAGAATTCTGTCATGTCCTTACGGCGAGTTAACGCGTCATGCAGTTAAGCACCGTACTCACCGCTCGGTAACTCTGGGGTCAGCTGATCACAGTGATCCTTGACAATCACATGTCAAAGGGCGGATAGGACATGGGCGCAGGATGACTACCTGTCAAAATTCCAAGTTCAAAAACTGAATTGAGCGTGCCTCCAAACAACATGACAAACCAATGCATGGGTGGTATTACTGCTGGACACATTTCGAAGTGTTTGGCAGTTTTATATAACAGGAGACATAAAAGCATTCCAGAAGTACACCAAATTAATTACTACCGCAAACTTTGACAAAGTAGAATTAGGGCATAGAAAGTGTTAAAATACCAGCATTTAAAATATCAAGGGGTGACTAGTTTTCAAAAATATATGGTTTGATGGGGTAAGTGGAATTGGCCATCTACAAAGATGTCCCAAATAAGACGAGTCCAGGGTGACCAGATCTCAAGTTGAAAAACTGAAACACACATGTCTCAAATGCGGCCTTTTACCCCCAACCTAGGCATTGGTGGTGTCGCTGTACTCAACAGATTGACAAAATGAATGGAAAAATATAAAAAAAGTTGTTTTTTTTATTGTTTTATATGTATTTTAATCCACACATGAAGTTATATATATGTATATATAACTGTCCTTTTAAAAACAACATATAATTTGTATGGGAGCGTAACACCCTGGTACTAAGGATTTTACATTTTACTAGTATACAACAAATTGATGATCTATTCCTTAGATACCATAATTTGCCCTTGTATGATAGTAGTCACATAGGTCCTTGTAACAGGTTTATTGGTTGTTACAGGGCTAAAACCCTGGTGTACCAATTGTAACTGGCAGAGGACTCTGGCCCCTGGGAGTTAGCACAGCTTAAAGGACAAGGCACATATTTGAGTGTAAGTGAGGGCGATCTGATTAGCTGTATGCATGTTGGGGGATGGGTGTTACGTAGTGTGTAACAAAACTGTCCATCACTGGGGCCCCTGGAGAGGACTGAAAGCAAGCCTGCCACCCACAGATTATGGACCCTGTCTCCCTGCCCTGGTGAGTGGGACTGTTGTGCTCGCCTGGGACCCAAACTTGCACCAGTACTGGTTAGTGGGACCGGTGCCTCTTGCCAACCCCCTGCATCCACAACTCTAGGAGTGATGGAATTGGGCTCCCCGACTAAACTGGTTGCAGACCCAGTTGGGGTCTGGCCCCAGTTCAGTCTTCTTTTTAAAGGGGAAATATGTGACAGAATGGCCTGTCATACAGGGCCCCCAAGGTACTCAGAGATGGCTCCAGCGTGGCTGCCAAAAAAAGATAGCACAGGTAGGAACTTTATTGTTTAACTAATCCCAATAATAAGATTGCTACCAGGGGTATTAAAGGTTGGGTTGTATACATGTATCTGTTTATCTATGTTAATGCAAATCAGTGGAACTTGCTGTACTAAATTGAAGGTAGTTGTCCCACTTATTGGGACAACATTTTGTGAAAATAACTACTTTACCTTTACAGCCAGTTTGCCTTTCCTTATACAGCTGGAACAGGTAGTGTTCTTCCCTAGATGAGAAGACAATACCACTAAGTTACTAAATAATATATACCATGCACAAACAAACAATTATTGTTTTTCTCTACCTGAACTAAATATCACTGTGGACCAATTGAGGTGAGACTCATAATGCGTGCTACACAAAAATGTATATGTGGATAGAAGACCTAACTAAGCTAGGGTCAAAATCAATAGTTAACCATCAGAAAATGTTCAGTGGGAATGGACAGATCTTTCCCACTTTTCCGAGAATGATTTGTCACTAATCCCCTGATGTCTGTATACAATATCATGAAAAAATATGAGGATATTAATAATCCTGGAGTCTGAGGTTGTGAATTTACACTGTGAATTTTCATTGTGTAAATCCTCTCTTAAATATCTGGGCCTCCTACTATTAGCAAACATCAGGCTTAACCTCAGGCTTAACCTCAGGCTTAACTATAAAAATAGCCCTTTCTGTTCTGTTCAATCAGATCTTTAATTTACTTCACTTTACCTGACCTGGAAGAGCAGGCAATTACCTTCCCCAACTATGTATTCATTGGTTGTCCTTAAAGGTCCCAAGAATGTGGACCTTTTTTTACAATTGGTTGTTCTCACAGTACCTCCTGCTACCTGGCGTCCAATTCTAAGTTGGTTATTGTTCTACACTACTTAAATTTGATTGGTAAACACAACCCAGATACTCAAGATCCATTGGCTAGAGATACTAGCAGGCAATTAAACTTAATTTCTGTGTTTGTTTTCCCCTGAACATTATTCTATCCATAATAAGAACATTTTTTCCCCCAATAAAGTGTGTTCCGGGTTCTGCACTCTGATTGGCGTGTTGTGGAAGTATTTGTGACCTTGTTCTTAGGCAACCCTCTGTGGAGGAGCTATATTTTAGATGCGTACTGAAGAGGGTATCTAATCTGTAGCTGGCTGAGAGTCAGGGGCGTACCTAGAGTATTTGGCACCTGGGGCGGATCCTGTATGTGGCACCCCCCCACACACACACACACTTTAAAACTGCATAGCTTCTACCGTTATATACCGGCGCAGACACTGAAGGTGGTACAGCATAACTATATACATATATATATGATTGTTAACAACAATCACATTCCTATCATGCCCAGGCATACCCAGATTTCAGGATGTACTCGCAGACTTGGCATGATAGGAGTATGATTGCCCTATCTACCCCGTCTCACTCCCTTCTGCCCTTTCTACCCCGTCTCACTCCCTTCACCCTAGCTACCCCGTATCCCCCATCTCACTCCCTTCTCCCTATCTACCCCTCCTAACTATCTAGACCGGCCCAGGGGAGGGGCGAGTGAAGATTGGTGGCTTCGTGGGAACCTCCGGCTTGGTAAGTACCCGGTGGATGCATTTCTAAGATGAACCCGGCGTATAAGACGACCCCCCACTTTTAAGAAGATTTTCTGGGGTTAAAAAGTCGTCTTATACGCCAGTATATACGGTACCTCCCTTCCACCACCAATCCTACATGACTGTCACACAATCCACACACACATACGAATCCACACACACGCCAATCCACACATACCAATCAACTCTCACTGTCACTGTCACTCAATGCTTTCCTACCTTTCCTCTTTTCTTCTTTCAACTTCTTTTCCTCCTCTTCAGTTCTTCTGTCTTCTTCCGGTTCATAGGGCGCTCTTCCGGTTCAGAGCGGTGGGTGCGGCTTCGGTGTTGTGCGCCAGGATCTGACAACAAACCCCGGCACACAGCAGCTGTTGCCGTGCGGATCGCAAGGGAGCCGGGTTCAAGGGAGATCCTTGAACCGGCTTAAAATCACTCAAGGGAGCCGGAGGTCTGTTAAAGACCTCCGATACCGCTCCCTTGCGAGCCTGCTCCTCCAGCGGCGGACATTACTGTCCGTCTCTGGAGGGGTGCCGGCAAGTTGGCACCCCCCTGATGAGCGGCACCCGGTGCGGACCGCCCCCGCTAGGTACGCTACTGCTGAGAGTGCAACATATTACCTACTTTGTATAGCTAATGTCTATATCTCCAATAAGATAAAGATATTTACCCTTATTTAAGGGAGACTGGCTTTACCAGACAGTTATCATCAGGTAGTGGTTCTCTTCAGAATTGCACAATCCACATTGCACAATCCTTTACTTCCCTACCACTTTTGCCTTGGCAAAGGGGAGAGGTAAGTGAACACCTTCTAGAGGTTGGTACAAAGAGTAAACTGTACTCTTTGATTTGGGTTGACAGGCTTGATTTGGTTTGGATCAAGTTAGCATCAGCTGGGTCCATGTGAAATTCTGATCATGAAGAAATCAGATTTTTGTTAATTTATAAATGTTTTGCAGCTACTTGTGTATATATATGTATGTATATATACATGCAGTGTACGCAGGGCCACTCCCAAAGCGGAGTCCACAAGGAATACGTTGTGAGCCAGGAAATTCTAGAAATGTGAGCTTAACATCCATAGTGTGAAAACTATGGATGTCATAGTGACAAGGAACTGCATTCTGGTTGCTAAACACACAATTTGTTTCTAAAAGCTGATACATATGTCTAAAAACTAGCTCTACAGATGTTTTGCATGTCATAAAAGCCTACTATACCTGAAAAGGTGTGGTCTCAAAATTCTGCAATCTAATGCAGTTTAATTAACCAAAAAATGTTGCATCTTTCACAAATCTCTATGCTGGGGAAGCTAACCCTAGTTAGACCTTATAGAGGGGGGCAAGTGGATGGAGAGTTGGCGGGACAGGAAAGACAATAGGGGGGAGAACCCCGGTAAGGATTAATCGTGACCTAAAATGATGCTCCCAGCCGTGAACATTGAAAATGCTAACCTGGAGTCTTGGGGAAGCAGGTCTTCACTCTGAAATGCCAGAATAAGAGCAGCTTTCAGCAGCGAATAACCTAAGATATTACATAGCTTACATGACACTGTGTTCTTATGCTTTTGGGGAAGGCAGAACATTTCTGACAGAAGGTGTGTAACGTGGGATGTAATTGAGAGCAGACACATAAGTCTACAAGCTTTCAGCTGCCAAATAAAGACTTCATTGTCCTCTCCTCATTCCACTTCTTTGCTTTTTTATTTTCTTTATGACCTCCTTTCCCCACCTCTCATCTCTCTTGGTGCTTTCTCCCTCCCTTCCTCACTCTCCCTCTCTCTTGTCCTCCTCCCTTATTTTCTCTCACCATAGTCATCTCTCTTCCCCTCCCTCATTCATCGGTCCCAGAGAACTCAGAGAGCTGCTTGCTGGAATCTGGACTCAATAGAGATACAGAGAGGGAGGGAGGAGAAAGCAATAGAGGGAGGGAGAAAAAAAAAACCAAAATATTCCCTTGGGAAAAAAATCTCACCTGTATACAGCTGGCTGAAGCCGTGACAGGCTTCCTGTACAGGTAAGAGGCTTGAATCCTTTCAATCTTACTTTCTAAGATGTAGACACAGGGTCATTGCTGCAAAACTCTCCTGCATTCTTTCCTGCATCACATGGTCCAGCCCACTGAACAGCTTTCCTGAATCCTACTGATATAATGAACCTTTTTATTCCAATAGATGTTTTGGATTTTTCTTTTTTTTCCACAAAACACAGGAAACATCACAACTTACTAAGTATAGTTTCGAGGATTGGAAGTTTTATGCAACTCCAACACTTGTGTTTTTGTGTCATATCTGAACTACAAGGGATAATTGAATTTGCGTATTTTGCAAAATTGTATATATGTGACTGCCAAGTTGTCTACAAGTACAGTAATGCTACTGACCTGTTTTACGAAAGTCAGTCCAGCTCAGGTAAAAAGAGCTGGGAGCTACCTCTGTTCTACTAAATAGAATCCTAATATCATTAGTTCTAATTAATTACAGACAAGGATTGGCAACTTCAAGCGCTCAGTTACTAAAACTTGAACTCACATAATGCTCAGCCTCTAGAGACACTAATATTATTTTACTGATTTGATATTGGAGTCCAATCCACATCTTAGTATAACCTCTTCAGTTCTTAGTTACCTCTGTAATCTGTTGTCCACAGTAGGTCGCTGGGTAGGATGTAGAAAATACACAATACTAGATATCCATCTTCTTATAGTCTCAATAATACTGGTTACTTTCCCATTTCTACCTGGAAAATGAATATTTTCTTGTCTTTGAATATGCAAGGGTTAAAGGCAGGGCAATAGTATCATCATTCGGCCATACTCTACTATTTAGGGGATCAGGGGAGAAAGGGAGCACTGGTAGTTATTCAACATATGGAGATGTAAAATACCTGGGAGGAGTCACAGGAAAGAAAATCTTTAAAGGGGTAATGTCAACAAACTAGTAATATAGATGATGTTGCAAGAATACTTGTGTTTGATGTATTATACACTTGCGTCTTTCTATGCTAACAATGTAATCTATTTCCTTTCTGCTACAAAAAGGGCTGGAATTTGACATTTTATGGATTTTAAAATTAACCATGCATCACTATAAGAACGATGCTGTTACTTACATCACTGGTCAAATGATGATGCCTCTTCTAGCTCTGTGAGGGGAAAATATACAAACATTGTTCTGTAAGGAAAACAGTTGTCAAAATGTAAAAAGGTGTATGATATAAGTAATCTAAAACATCCTTTAGGCAACAGTTTAATTGATATATTCCTATTATCATATTGCTGTAAAGTCATATTACTGTAAAGTCAAGTTTAGTGCTAGGGTTATAGTTTTTTTATAGTTATAATTAGACAACAATCCTCTACACAGCTTACATGTTAACCCTGGAAATATATTTTAAATTGAATCCTTTTCAAAAAAGACCCCCACATACACATGCAACTTGTGATGGCCACAATACAACACTATATAAGGCAGGGTAGGCACATACAGGAAGGAGTTAAATTCCAAAATCATGCAAATAACACAAAGTCTAGATAGAAAATCCATATGCTCCCAAATATGCCAGCATCTCTGGCATACCACCTTTGAGGACTACAACTCCCTGCACTCATTAATATTCCGACAGCGACAGGAGATGAAGTCAACAACAGCACATCAGTAAAAAAAATTTGATGCTGGTGTTTGTCTTTTATTTTACTCTTTTAACCCCTTCACGACAAATTGACTGGCATTTTAGCATCTGAAGACAGCAAGTTCAATCATACTTAAAGTGTCCCATGGAGCTCCCTTAACAATGAATTACACATTTTTCATACACATTTTTCACACCTGCAAAGAAAAAAGGTAAGAGCTGCATTCAGTCAGTGGTAGAAATTCACTACCATCCAAATTTTCCATGCATACATATGGGGGACTCAGTAGACCCTCCACTGCCCGAAACTCACTTAGCCAGCACTGGAGTTGATAGGTGGTAAGTATATCCAGACCTGCACTGGCCATGTGGCACTCCGGGCAAGTGCCCAGTGGACCACTGGCCATTGGTTCACCATACTCACTCAATCTCCCTCATCTCACAATATCTCAGGATTACCTTTGCGAGAACGTTATACTTCTTAAAATACATATGATTGATCCATACTTTTTAAAAATGTTATTTAACTTGACAAGACAAACATTCAGGTGGAGAAATAAACTATATATATATAATATATATATATATATATATATATATATATATATATATTACTTTTGTTTGTTTTTTCCTATCCAGGGACAAATCCCACAAGCAAGTATACAAAAAATAATTTGTGGCTTCAAAGGTAAGACATCGGCTGGGTCGAGTCATGGGCATACTGAAAGTCCCTGCAGCTACTGCTGTCGAGGTCATTGGGAGGGCCTATGGCTTTTTACTACAAGTTGTCCATTTAAGGATAGTGCATCTGACTTTTATAAGTGTTTATTACAAGCCATCCACTAGACATTTGTTATTGCATCATGACATCTTGCACTAATTTCCTCAATAACCAACCACACAAAAGGAATGGCGATTTTACTGTTGTGACATTATTCCATGTGTGAAATTAGTTTTTGTGTGCAGTAATATTATGACAATTAGCATAATGTGTCATTATTATTACCAGCTTCAATGGGCCCACCATGCCTAAAAATCTAAAACGAATATCACCATACTTCAAGAGCGCGCTGGTTGAACACGAATATTAATTAAAACATGGCTTTAAGTAGAGATAAATGATCAGGAGGAGAGAACCAGACAGGGAGCCAGCACAAAGAAATACCACATAGAATCGGAGCAGTATTAGATAATAAGCCAAGGCCTGCTGCATGTCACACAGCAGTGTGTGGCTTCAAATGAAAAGTACTGTATTTGCTCGATTATAAGACTTTTTCCTATAATCAGACCTCAAATATGAGGTATGACTACAAGACTAAGATCCACATCCCGCTCTGGCAGACAATCTCCACTGCTACTTGACACTCTGCTACTACTCGTTGGAAGTCCCGGGTAGTAGCAGAGGTTGTCTGACGTCCACTGGCTGCCCCACTAGACAGCAGGGACACTGGAGCACAGGGAGCAAGTCTGGGGATGCATCAGTAAGTTGGGGGGGCATATAGGTGGGTATAAGGCATAAGGGGGGCAGAGTGGTAAATAGGGAGATAAGTCATATCAGGGGGGCAGAGTGGCAAATAGGGGGGTTTAAGGCATAACTAGGGGGCAGAGTAGCAACCCGTTGGGCAGATGTGCATAACTTTGCAGGTTGGCAAAATAAAAAAGAAATTAAAACAAAAATAAATTTTTCTCAATTATAGTTTTTATTAAATATGAAAAAAAAGTTTACATGTGTATTAATATTTATCGAGCAAATATGGTATATTGACTGCACAATTCAGGTCACTGTTTAATGTATCACCAGACAAAGAACAGATAGTTATTTTTGTTGTAGAATCACATTATAGTTATTTGAAAGGGGATTCAGGTCATTGTGCAGTTTTTCAAACCTTTTTTTTTACCTTAAACAAGTTTCTGACAATAGGATATTCATATTCAATACAACAGAAATACATGCAAAAAACCTTAGAGAGGGTGGTACTTAAAGTTTTGGGGGCACATTACTGATCCTGGAACGATTTAAGGCAGTTATTGGTAAGAGAAGAAACAAAACCAGAATCATCTGATTGGAACATGTAATAGACAGAGATGCCAAAAGTGCGGAACTCTACAGCTGTGTATAAATATTCTGTCCAGCTGTTAGCTCAGTTGGGAGGAGGAAATGAAATGGGTGACGAGGGCCACTCCCAAGAGTTAAATTATTTTGCCAACCAATAAGTAATTTCAGCAATATAATACAACACTTTGAACAACGAGTATGTCATCTAAAAAAAACAAATTTTTTGTACTAAAACACTGGAATTTACAGCATATTGCAGGTATGTGGTTTAAAAAACCCTGTATTATCTGATGCTAGCCCAGATACTGTACAACACTGGGATGTCAAGTCATAACCAAATATCTAAAAGCACCCAAGTAAAGATGTTAAAGGGGCAGTTGGGTGAACACATTTCCTGCACGACTTATAGCTAGAGTTGGGAAAAGGGGCAAATTCATATGCTTTTGCAAGGGGACACCATGGAAATTTATCATATGATATATGATGGTTGGAGCTACCTTTTAAGGGTAAACATTCAGTTTCACAGCAGCATTCAGTAAAAGTAAAAAAAGCAAAAGTAAAGCCTAATGAAAGAACATGGTAAAAATAAATAAAAAACCTCTTAATTGCAATATGTTCATCAATAAGGCATATGGCTTGCTAATGGCAATATGTGTATACAGTGCACACCGTGCATTAGAAATCTATTAGCTGCTCATTCACAGCCTGAAACTGGCCTAGGAATATTTACTGGGACAAGAACCAATGCAGGGCACATTTTTGTTCCCACAAGGCTGCATTAAAGTTAGACATTTAAATGAAAGTCTGTAACCAAGTACCCATCAGATTAACACAGTACAATCTTACATACACATATGGAGAAAACTATGGGGACACCTGACCATTACACCAACAGGCACTTTTTGTGACATTGCATTGTAAATACATAGACATTAATATGTAGTTGGTCCCCCCTTTGCAGCTATAACAGCTTCCATACTTCTGGGAAGGCTTGCCACAAGTTTCTTGGAATTTTTGCCCATTCATCAGGGTCTGGCTCTCAATCTACATTCCAGCTCATCCCAAATGTGTTCGATGAGGTTGAGGTCAGGGCTCTGTGTGGGCCAGTCAAGTTCTTCCACACCAAACTTATCCAACCAAGTCTTTATGGGCTTTGCTTTGTGCACCTGGGTACAGTCATGATGGAAAAGAGAAATGCCTTCCCCAAAATGCCCCCACTAAGTTTTAAGCATAGAATTGTCCAGAATGTCTTGGCATGCTGTAGCATTGAGTTTTTCCTTCGCTGGAAGTAAGTGGCCTAGCCCAACCCCTAAAAAACATCCCTGTACCATTTTCCTTGCGTCACCAAACTTTACAGTAGACACAATGTAGTCAGGCAGGTAAAGTTCTCCTGGCA
>VKOC01038021.1:0-13758 GCA_009364415.1 Spea multiplicata | reverse complement strand
CTCTGTGTCTGTGAGAGAGACTGTCTAAGTCTCTCTGTGTGTGAGAGAAACTGTCTGTGTGTGTGAGAGAGAGTCTGTGTATGAGAGACTGCCTGAGTCTGTGTGTGTGTGAGACTGCCTGAGTCTGTGTGTGTGTGTGAGAGAGACTGCCTGATTGTGTGTGTGCGTGAGAGAGAATCTGAGTGAGGCATGTGTGTGGGGAGGAGACTTTCAAGAGCAGTTTCACTACTACTGCAGAGGACATTTTCAGTACTTTGGATTCATACTTGGGTTCGATGTGCCTAATATGGGATATGTGTGTTGTAATCACAACCCATGGTGCAGCCTGCATGACTGGAAAACACTCAGGGGTGGTGAAGAGAATTCTTGAAAATGCTGTGTGAAACCATTGTTTTTTGCATTAGCAGCCAAGGATAGGGTGCCAGTGCTTCACAAAACTTTGAAAGATGCTGTCAAAGTGGTGAACTACATTAAACGGAGTCCTAAGTATGCCAGGTGAACATGTACAGGTGCTGTATCATGCGGAGGTGCGCTGGCTTTCCAGGGGCAAAGTTCTCTCACGTTTATACGAACTGAGAACTCAGATTCCTCTCAAAGTGCAACTCGACACTTGCCGATCTGTTTAACAGTGACATGTGGCTTGCACAAGTTGCTTATCTTGCAGATGTGTTTGAGCAGCTGAACCCATTAAATGCGTCTATGCAAGGGAAGGGACACAATATTTTTGCACAGACTCAAAAAATCGAGGCTTTCAAACAGAAAATGGCATTGTGGATAAGTCATGTTTCCAAAGAGAGATTTGATATGTTCCCCAATGCTAGTCATGAGCTTACACACCTGGACTCCACAGGCAGAAATGAACTGAAGAACTATAGTAGCACATCTCACAAAGCTGCAGGAGCGTTTTAAAGACTACTTCCCAGAGCAGCACAGGGATGACGGCTGGATACCCTTTGGAATTGATTTGGAAAGTGCCAACCAACAAAGAGAATCAGCTTGTAGAGCTTTCAACTCTCCCAGTTTTGGTGTAATGTTATGGCTGAATATCCTTCCATCTCAACCCATGCCATCAGAGTTTAACTACCATTCAGCACAACTTAGTTTGTGAGTGTGGCTTCTCAACTCTGGTTCAGTTAAAGACAAAGCATAGAAACAGAATTGACATTGAAGTTGCTTTGTCTACCATCACCCCGGACTTTGAGACACTCCTCAAAAGCAAAAAGCATCCCCAGTTTTCCCATTACTTCCACCTCATATGTTTCAATGACTGTTTGTTTATTTATTGGGTTTTTGCCTCAATGGCAATTTCATTTCCCTAGCGCTGGGATTATTGCACAATTAATTTTCACTAACGCTGTGATTACTGCATTATTCATTGTGCAAAGTATCCATTTGTTTACTGTTTAAAAGGTGCATATATATATATATATATGTGAAATACTGCACCAGTTGTTTTATGGAATAAAATATGTTTCAGAAATCAAATTATTTTTTGGTCGCAACTTAATGGCCAAAGACAAATGTGGGATACACGGGTTGAGAACCACTGATCTTGAGAAATCATCTCCATGACAAAAATGCTTTGATTTATGGGAATGATGATAGATTCCAAGACGATGAGAATTTTTTCTCCCTGGGGAGACTAGGGGTCAAAGATCCAATTCAATGTTCAAGATGTTCCATAAGAGCCATGAAGGTTCTACGTCTTCTGGTCACTGCTATTCCGGTGGTTCCTTGGGAAAAGCACGCATGAGACCTTTACAAATGATGATCCTGAGGACTTGGGATAGACGTCAATGTTACTTAAATTATTTCACCAGAGTTCCCAGTCTCCAAAAAGTTAATCTGGACTGGTAGCTGGTAAGGGATAATTAAAGGAAGGGGATGTGGTTCCCGATGAACCAGATGCACCGAATACAGATTGGAAAGCCCACATGACAGGTCATATGTTAAAAATGGTAAATGGAAACAAGACAATCGGATCCAAAGGCAGTCTGGCTGGGGCTTCTAAGATTTAAGCTTTTGATCCTAGGTCTTTCCGTTCTGGTGCGATCCGACACTACAGTAGTAACTATGTGAAAAAGCAGGGAGGCACCAGGTCTTTATCCCTGGGGAGGTGGTGTGTGTAAAGATCAGGAATCGGGTTTAAAAATTGCCCATTTCTGCAGTTCACACCGAAGGAACTCCACATGCTTTAGGAGGAAAGTTGAGTTGAGGTTCCCCTCCGCAACAAGCCATCTTCAAAGATTGCAGAGGCCCTGTCGTAGACCTTGTGGCAACAAAAGAAAACTCAAAACTTTTTGGTTCCTTAAAAATATGAGACTGGTGATTTTGGATGCTCTCTCAGTCCATTGGGATTACCCTCTGGTTTCTATCTTCACACCCATTTCACTGGTTCCCAGGGTTATTCAGAAAAATACGAAAAACAATGTGAAGGACATTGTGATCATTCCTTTTTGACCCAGGAGAGCTTGGTTCACTGTACTCCTTTACTTTCAGTTACTGTCCTGCCTCAAAGGATTCAGGATAAAAATCCCTACGGTTGGCTGCCGTTTAGAATATGGAACATGAAATTTCAAAGTCACTCCTGATAGCTTATCCAGGTAGGGTAGGAAATTATAAAATCCCCAGAACCTCCCCTTTACCCTCACTGCAGATTTCTTCAGCAAGTTGACGGTTCTACCAGCGGAATGGCGCCCCCTGCCTAAGCTACACTTAATTTCTGAGCATTACAGAATAGGGTATGTCAGACATAGACCTCATGGACTCAGCAGTTTAAGTAGCTCAATGCAATTAGGCATGTAGACGTGGCCAAGACAACTTGCTGAAGTTCAAACCGAGCATCGGAATGGGGAAGTGGGGATTTAAGTGACTTTGGTTGTTGGTGCCAGACGGGCGGGTCTGAGTATTTCAGAAACTGCTGATCTACTAGGATTTTCACACACAACCATCTCTAGGGTTTACAGAGAATGGTCCGAAAAAGAGAAGCCAGTGGCAGTTGCATGGACGAAAATGCCTTGATGTCAGAGGAGAATGGACAGACTGGTACAAGATTACAGAAAGGCAACAGTAACTCAAATAACGACTCGTTACAACCAAGGTATGCAGAATATCATCTCTGAACGTACAAAATGTTGAACCGTGAAGCAGATGGGCTACAGCAGCAGAAGACCACACGGGGTGCCGCTCCTGCCAGCTGGAAGAACGTTGCCTGGTCTGATGTGTCTCGATTGCCAGCAGACTTTGGCGTAAACAACATGAAAGTATAGAGCCATCCTGCCTTGTATCAACGGTTCAGGTTGTTGGTGGTGTAATAGTGTGGGGGACATTTTCTTGGCACACTTTGGGCCCCTTATTACCAATTGAGCGTCGTTTAAATGCGACAGCCTACCTGAATATCGTTGCTGACCATGTCCTTGCATCATGGATCTGCAGCAAGTGCATGATGCCATCATGTCCATATGGACCAAAATCTGAGAAATGTTTCCAGCACCTTGTACAAAGTATGCCACAAAGAATGAAGGCAGTTCTGAAGGCAAAATGGGGCCCAACCCAGTACAAGCAAGGTGCACCTAATAAAGTGGCAGGGGGGTGTATATATTTATTAGATTAAAATTTATTTTGATTACCGTACTTAGATTTGATCTTTCATTTTTATTTATTGATTTAATATTTGTGTACTCTTTCGGTTGGTACGTAGAAGCAGACCGGTAGGATTTAACTACTGTATATTCCGGCATACAAGAGGACTTTTTAACCCGAGGAAATCTTCTCAAAAGTCTGGGGTCGTCATACGCCGGGTATACTTACTTACTGAGCTGGAGATTCCCCACTAATCTCTAGGGGAGGGGCGAGTTGGGGAGATCACGACCTCTCTCTAACTAACCCAACATTAGGGAGCTCGAGGTCTGGCACTTCAGACCTCGGCTTCCCTGCTCCCTAATCACTACGCACCGGCTATTGATGCCGAGCGCGAGGATGACGTCATGTCCCGGCGCTCGGCATCGATTGCTGGCGCGTAGTGATGAGGGAGCAGTAAAGCTCACGCTCCCACAACTGGATGGAAGAAAGAAGATGAGAAAGGTAAGATATGGGGAGAAAGGGGCGTGAGTGCAGTGTATGTGTATATATGTCGGTGTGAGATGGTCAGTGTATGTGTATTGTCAGGTGTGTGTGTGAGAGCAGTGTAGGTATTTGTGTGTTTGTAAGCTGGTGTGAGTGTGTGTGTGTAAAGGCAGGGGTGTGTGGTGAGGGCAGTGTATAAATGTGTATGTATGGACAGGCGTATGTTAGTATGTGTAGATATATGTGTGTGTGTGTAAGGGCAGTGTATGTATGTATGTATGCGTCTATATAACAACCAGCCAATCACCGGTAAGGTACATCGCTTGCCGTGATTGGCTGGCTGTTGTATACTGGGTAGAGGGGTAGTCGTATACGGCGAGTCTAGCCCAAACTCTCTATTTTAACTGGAAAAGTTGGGGGTCGTCTTATACGCAGGAATATACAGTATTTATATAGGAGGCTCGGACATCTGTCAATTAGGGCTACAACAACTAGTCGATAATGAAATTCGTTGGCAACGATTTTCATTATCGATTAGTTGAATCGTTTTTTATCGATTTTAAAATGAGGGTTTTCCCAGAGCAAATGCTCGGAAAAATACCCCTCGTTTTATAATCCGTTTGACTCACAGCAGCAGTTCCTACTTACCAGTCCCTCCCTGCAATCACTGTCAGAGAAAGGGGCGGGGCCAAACAGGTGATTGGCTCCACCCATTTCCTGTAGCGTCCACATGGCTGTGACACTCATCTAACTGGGAGTATAAAATTAATATTTGGGCTGCTGAATGTTAGGGGAGCTGGGGGTTAATTTAGGGGCAGTTATAGTTATGGGGTGTAAGGGTTAATTTAGGGGCAGTTGTGGTTGATGGAGTGTTTAGGGTTAACTTAGGGGTAGTTATGGTTAATGGGGCCTTCTCTTCAGGATTAATTTAATGCTGAGGCGCTACAAGATCTTCGTCTATTTGAGGTCTGATTAGAAGATGACCTTGAATATATATGACTTAATTTTCAGAGCATTTGCTCAGTATTTTGGATTTTTTTACCTAATTTTTAACCATAAGCGTTGGTGAAATGAGGGAAACCATTTTTCCAATTTATTCCCACACCAGACAAATTACAGAAATACTGTTTCAAAACAAAGCCCCAGGTATGGAAGTTACATTTGTATGCTAAATGAGCGAACAAGGAAAGAAAAGAAAAACAATGCTTTGTTCACTTAGCAAACTACAGGCTCTGGCTCACTTAAAACCTTAACTTAATCTCATGCTGAAAGTGTTGTATACCTAAGGAAGGCAATGAACGGTAAATCTTTTGATTAAAAGGAAAAACAGTTTTCTCCTAGATGGTGCTAAGCACCATTGGTTATATAAATAAGAATCATAATTACATGGACATATTCGTATTCTCTTGACTACGAATACGTCCAAGTATATGGCTTGATTATGGCCTACATGACGGTGATTATCACAAGCTTATCCATTCTATTATCCATAGTGTCTGCATATAAGTCCAGGATGACCTGAGATTTAGATGTTAAATCCCCAGCAGTCATCTGACAGCATATTGATCTACTATGGCTAACGGGAGTCGCATGCATTATGCAAGTTTCTCTTACTTGAAAGTAATGCTTCATGGTTAGACTTTGGGGGTGGGGGGGATAAGCAAAGATGAATGAAATGTCTTAAAATATGCTCTGGCTCAGGTGTTTGCATAGCGCTTATGGAGTGTGCTCTCAAACCAGCTGGAGGGTGTAGGCATGTTCATATGTTAATGCTGCATGGAAATTGTGGCTGTAATCCACTGCTCAGAGCCTTTTTGCAAATTAATAAAAGGTGCTCTACTCAAAGAAACAAATTGTGAAACCAAACACTGCTCAACAACTAGGTAACAAACTACTCTCCCAAAACTGTCTAAGACAGAAATGCAGCCGCAAAACTCCTTTGTTAAGGGTAACCAGTTTAGGTGTGAAATAATCCAAAAATGTGTCTCATACACTCTGCAGACAGATGTTATGGCCACCAGGAAAAAGAATTTTGTTGCATGTATTTTCAAGCTGTTCAAATCACCGGTCAAGCACATGTAACAGTTAAGTCAATGGATTTAGTGTTAGGCTCTGAGACAAAAGCAACAATCTGGTTGTAGACACTTTCTTAAACCCAATGGAAAATAAATGTAGACTATAAGTCACGGTAGCAGTAAAAGGGTAAAATATTCCTCCTACCACACCAAGATCATGTACCATGTACTGATGTGAGGGTAAAGTTTTGATATCATCATGCTATATATTTGATACAATCATTGAAAAGAATATGATCAGCAGCCTTGCAAATGCATTGTCCCTCAATGATCCCTTTCCTTGATTTATTTCTGCTAAGTACCGAAAGTAAAAAATTCCCACAACATTCAAAATTCAAACCAGTAGTTATTAAACATTAACATAACGATTCAAAATTCAATATATATATATATTAATACTATTATATATAATACATATATACACACACACACACACATATTGAATTTATATACAATTTGTAGAATATATACACATATATTCTACAAAGAAATCAACAAGTTGGCTGAATAGCTGCATTTGATTGGTTTACAGTGCTAATAATACTTGGCACTGTAAAACAGAGTTAATGATGCATCACCTTTGCAAAGTGCATATTACAGCACTAAAAAGTCAAATTAAATGCATTAAAACCACAGCCGTATGTATATACCATGAGAAAGCATTGTAGCCTTTTTTGTCAGGATCCATACACGGTAATTATTACCTTCCAATAGGTTGCACATCCTCTATTAATCTGTTGATTGCCATTGACTGGTTCAAGCAGCCTTTGTAAGGTTGACTGAGAAGGTAAGAAACCTCATTACAGGAAAACAATTAGATACCAATTTGCTGCTATAACACACATCTCTCGGCTTCCATAAGATAAATCTTTTAAACAATTAGACTGTTTAGCACATGCTATAGGTAAGCCTCAAACAAATTTAAATGTTCTGAATGTGTTTATAGCAACTTCTCCCGTTTAAGGTCATGAAGCCACACTGTAATTGAAAAGTCCATTCATAAAACTTTTATTCCACTTACATCAACTTACACATGTTCTTCAACAATTATGCTTGAATTGTTCATGAAAATTTTATAAGACATTAGACAAAGCTAGCCGTCATCAAGTTATCCCCTGGTAACTTTTTTATCATTATTATTTATTTATTTGTACAGCCACATGCATGTTAGGCCAGTATCAAAAACAAAAATACAACTTAAAAGTTAAATGTTCTGCTGTGCTTGATATATATATATATAGTGAAATTATGAATACCAAGCATAAACGTCCTTAATGCATCAAGTACTTGATCTTAGGTTGTTTAAATACAGATAAAACTGATATCAGCAACATATCCAAAACCAAATAGGAAAAAAAGGAAAGTGAACCGCTTCTCTCCCAAGGATTTCGGCTGGGTTTTAGTTTGCCCTAGATAATATTTGGTGAAAACACAGGCATAGGATCAAAGGAGCATACAGATGTGTTGGTTTAACATATGGCATTTCCCCCCCTCCAATAATGTGCTTAGGAAATTTCAAAATCTGTGGCCATCTCTAAATTATCAAATATTGTACAATACAATGATCAATATACAAGGAGGCCATGTTACATAGAAATGGGGGGATTGTAGTATTAGCTCTAGCCTTGTGAAAACCCACAACATACCAGGAGTACTATGCCAGACATTTAAAACATGTATAAAAATTCCACATCCCTGGATTGGCCACTTTGGATGAGAAAAACCCCCCAAAACATTTAACACCCTAATATTTTAACTGGCCCTATTTTCATTATTAAACACAAAACCACATGGGAAATATAGAAATCCAAATAGAAGTAACAAACCTTCCATAATGGTTATTTAAAAAAAAAAATCTATTTGTGGGACAGTATAGATGACGAATGGTCTATTGTGTAGATTTATAGAATGAGGCAGACAAAATTTAAGTGGATTAATTCTCTCCTCCTTCTCCTTGCTCTGCGTCTTCACCTTGAGTGTCTGACGTCCACAACTAAAAAAACGAGAACATTGTTTAGCACATCCAAATTCATAACCATCCGACTTCAGTGAAATCTTGCTTTCAGCTTACTAGATAACAGAAATTATTGTAAAGCTATAAACAAAAAGGGCTGGTATCTAACCCTGGCCAGCATCAGTTTTGGAGACAAAACCCCCAACTTGCATGTTTCACTAATCTATAGAGCACAAAGCATTAAGATTTATGTCCAATACCTGTGACCAGTTTATAAAAAAACAAAACTACAAAATGTTTGTGACTTTGTAAACTTACTGTTAAGTTGTCCCTCAGTAATTGCATTATTAAAGTGCTGTCTTTGTAGGATTCTTCACTCAAAGTGTCAAGTTCAGCAATAGCTTCATCAAAAGCCTAAAATGGAATGAAAGGAGGGAAACGATTAGAAAAACAAGAAACACAAAATCAAGTCCTGCAGCATCAATGCCAGCAAACTCACAGTCTTTGCGAGAGAACATGCTCTGTCCGGGCAGTTGAGGATCTCATAGTAGAAAACAGAGAAGTTCAAAGCCAGACCAAGCCGGATGGGATGCGTTGGTTGCATTTCCAATTTGCTGATGTCAAAAGCATCTTGATATGCTTGCTGAGACTGGTCCACAATTGCTAACAAACATAAGAATATGGAAGAATTAGTTGAAGTATTTTAAATATGCATTTTATGCCGCTTTGTTGATTTTAAGTTTCTACAGGTTCCTACAAAGGCTGATAGATATCAATGCAATTGAAGAATCATGGAAAATACATGGAAACTTGCATTAAAAGGTCCTATTCCCTAACCTTGATGAAAGCAGAAAAAGCTGGAAAATATTAATTTGATTAAAGAGGGGTGGGTGAAAGAGCTGTAGATTTTCAGTATTGGGGTTCAATTGTGGCTCTTATGAGACAGATCCTATGGATTTGTTTTTACAAAATAAATTGCAGTTTAATGCCAGAACAGGGAGACCGTCTGCACATGCAAAATGTGGACACAATATTAAAACTAATAATGGATTATGATATACAGGAGGGTATTCTAAGGTAAACCATGCACTAATAGCATTCACGTACATTGCTTTTCTTCAGAAGCAACTTCAGCCAGGTAACGATAGTAGTCTCCTTTCATTTTCAAATAGAAGACTTTACTCTCCGCTTGCGAGGCTTTGGGGATTAGGTAATTGTCTAGGAGACTCTGTAACGAAAGGGAAAACAATAATACATTTGAGGTTACAGTAAATCAGCCAAACTCTAAAACTCTTATGAGGGAATAGATACAAAAAAGTCACATATCTAACACTAAAGCTTGAAAAACTATAAAAGTTAAGCCTTAAAAGCCACCCCCAGCTTGTCCTTCAGTTGCGCGTTAGACACTGCAGACATACAAATATGCTGAAAATGACTAGCAAATAGTTATCTTTTATCAGCTACTAATTATAATATTATATTATATATAAAATATTATATTATATATTATACACACACACACCTTATTTGCTCGAATATAAGACGACCCTGATTATAAGATGATCCCCCCCAAAAGCTGAATATTAATTTAGGGGGAAAAAAGAAAAGGAAAAGCCTGAATATAAGACGACCCTATAGAAAAAAAGTTTTACTAGTAAATGTTAATTCATGTAAACTTTTTTTTTAGAATTAAAAAATATGATTGAGAAAAATATATATATTTAATTTTCAAACCTGCCCCCCAGTAATGCACATCTGCCCCAGAAATGCCTTATACCCCATGATATGCCTTTTAACCCTCTATGTCCCACTCTGCCTCCAGAAATGCCTTATACCCTTATATGCCACTCTGGGGGGGTTAAAAGACATTATGGGGCAGAGTGGCATATAGGGAGATATAAGGCATTTCTGGAGGCAGAGTGGCATTAAGGGGGTTAAAAGGCATATCATAGAGCACTCTGCCTATAGAAATTCCTTATGTCCACCATTTAAACCTCCCCAAACATGCCGGTAAGTTGGAGGTGGGGTAGGTGCAGCGCTGTGGGGGATCTCTATCTTAGTCTTATAGTCAGACCTCATTTGAGGTCTGATTATAAGACGAGTGGTATTTTTCAGAGCATTTGTAATCAAGCAAATACGGTTATATTATATATATATGTCCATGCACAAATTTTGTAATATCCCATTGTGAAACCCTGAACATTTTTTAATAGGAATAACATGCCTATGATAAAATGTTCAATTAATGGTCACCGTAACAATAAAAGCCAATTTCGATATACCCGGGGAAAACTACGGCACAACAGAAGGACCAGACTGAACCCAAAAAACCAAGCACAGCCTTAACTTGGAGAACAAGAGCATTTACAACCTTCAAGAGGTAGGAGAGTACAATTCTGAACACTGTATTGGGATTTAGTTTTTTTCCCCCCTCAGATTACACACCCAATTGAGATTAGTCATTTACATCCACTAGGTAATGTTGGCTAGTCGGGCCCCCTACACGCATTTTACTTCTTGTTCAGTGTATCACATACACATTTGTGTGTACCTTCATTACATTACGTGTGTTAAAAGAATTAAAAACGTATATAAGCACACAGTGTTCGCCATAGCGACCAGAAATCCCTTCCTAGTGCCTAGGGGTTTTGAGGCAATCTGTCACCTGCACCTCACCACCTTGGTTGAAACCACCATGGGAGTAACCGAGACCCTGGCATTATGAGGGGGGTGCGTATGCCAACATCACTAAATCCTTCGCCACCAGGCCGCACTCACTCAGTCCCTGCACACCGACCAAGTCTGAGCATATGGATACGATACATTGTGTGAGGACCATGAAGGAGAAGAAGAGTTGTCATGAACCTTGATAGAGGGTCAAAAGTGTTTGTGTTAGTAGATCTCTGTGTGCTACTAAGGATTTTCTAATGATCAATTAGCCATTAAACTTACACAAAGATTAGCAAACACAATGTGCCATTGACACACGAGATTGAGGATCGGAGGTAAAGCTACAACAGTCATTTACAACATTAACGTCTACACTATTTTTGATAGTTTTAATGGACAAAATTTGCTTTTCTTTAAAAACCAAGAGCATTTTGAAGGGATCTCAAACTTTTAAAGAGTAATATTACATACACACACTTTGTAAAGCAGCAACAGATTCAATGGCAATTATTCATGGGATAATTTGTCAGATACTCTTCAGACGGTTATGTAATCAGTTTCTTTGAATTTTTGTAACATAATAGAATATAAAAAAATGTAACTTGAGCAAGGCATGGCGCTGAAGGGTGATGGAGACGCATACAAACCACACAATGGTATATACTTTGCAAAATTTTATATGGAATTGACAGGGCTGTCTGTACATTACACTACCGTGGACTATATAGAACAAAGAACGCCATCGCAACTATAGATGTACCTGAGAGTTGATGACAGTCGCATGTTCATAATGTTTTGGTTTGTGTTCTGTATGAAGAGTTTGCTCAGTAAGCAAATTCTGTCTGGATTTTGGGACGTATCTAAAACCCACTTGAGCGTTTTTTAAACAAATTAAAAACTGAAGTATAAGTACATGTGAAGATCCTTTAGACTTTTGTGATGATTTTTATTCTACAAGCCATTTACCATTTTGGTAGCCCTCCTCTGAACTCTCTTCAATTTCTCCATATCCTTCTGGATATATGGTTTCCAGAGTTGTACACAATACTCTAGGTGGCATATAACCAGAGATCTATACAGCGGCAGAACCGCCTCCATCTTCCTGCTACTAATGCCTCCATCTATAGACCCCAGCAATCTATTTGCCATTTTTTTTATTTGGTTGCTTACCTTTAAGGTAAAGGTACTCACACTCCTATCATCCCCAGGTTCCAGCATGTACTGGCTGCCTTGGCTTGATAGGAGTGTGATTGCTGTTAGCAGTTATATATATCTCTCCAGAAATGCCTTTTAACCCCCTATATGCCACTCTGGCATATAGGGGTAAAAGGCATATCATGGGGCAGAGTGGCATATAGAAGGGTATAAGACATTTCTGGAGGCAGAGTGGCATATAGAGGGTTAAAAGGCACATCATGGGGTAGAGTGGCAAATAGGGCAGATGTGCATAACTGGGGGGGCAGCTTGGCAAATAAAAGGAAATAAAAAAATATATATTTTTGTCAATGATAGCTTATATTAAATATGAAAAAAAATGTTTACATGAATTAATATTTACTAAAACTTTTTTTCCTATAAGGTAGTCTTATATTCAGGGTTTGTCTTTTTGCTAAATTAATATTTAGATTTTGGGGGGTCTTATAATAGAGCAAATACGGTACTTAAATCCCTTGCCATGTGGCTTGACCTAGCAGTACTGTCTACCCTTTCGCAGACCTCCATCATCCGCTAAGAGACAAACCTTACCATTAAGTCCTTTTGTAAAACTGCTAATAAAAATATTAGAGTATAGGTATCAGTACTGATCCTTGAGGTACCCCCCCACTAGTAACAAGCCTTTCCTCTTATTACAACATCAAAACCTCCTATTTCCAGCCACTCAACCATTGTCTTATCCATTCAACTATTTTAATCCCTTAATGACAACTGTTTTACTCGTAGTACACTTTGGGACAAAGGCTCCTAATTTTTTTAAAAATGTTGCTGTAATTTTCTTCTCCCACCCACACAAACACTATATATTGTTTTTTTCAGGACAAACAGGGCTTTCTAAAGATACCATTATTTTATCATCTAATTTACTATAAAAAAAATGGAGATTTTTTGTTAAAAAATGTTTCTCACTTTTTATTTGAAAAATATTTTACTCAAAACAAATGAAAAAACCTGCCTAAATAGATATCTACGTATTGTCCTGAGTTTAGAAATACGCCCATGATTTTTATGGTTTTTTTCTGCAAGTTAATTGGGCAATAAGTTACAAGTACAGCAATTTTGCTTACTTCAAAAACCATTCCCCTGCCAAATCTGGTAATTCTGCCCCATGTGCCATTTCGGGTATTTTTGAAGCCGGCCAATGCAATTACCTCATCAAACCATATATATTTTTGAAAACTAGACACCCCAAGGTATTTTAAATGCTGGTATTTAAACCTTTTCCATGCACTGCTTCTACCACCAGCCTCAGTCAAACTTTATGGTAGTAGTAGTATTCTGTCCCCACACATGTATGTCAGGTAGAAATTTAACGCTCTTGGTATATGTCCCTATCAAACATCCCCCCCACCCAAATCTGTGTTCAGTAACAGCAATGTCCCCCCATGCATGGGTTTGTTGTGTTATTTGGGAGGTAAAAGGCCACCTTTGCGAGTGTGCCCACGTCCCATATTTGGGATCGCAGCTCTTAGCCATCCGGCCATTCAATTACTCCGATCAAATGTGTGACTTTTTTTTAAAAAAAAAAAACTACGCACATGCCCTATCGGGCAATTGGTTAATATTGGACTGTGGGGAATTATTTTTACATGTCACAAAATTTTGGTAATTTTTTTAAAATTATTTTATTAATCACATTGTGAGCTCGTTGACTTGCATGAATGAATGCAGTACCTGCATTCGACCTGCAGGGGGAACTCGAGAGTTCTCAGGAGGGTCTGGATAGACCCTCTGAACTCACTGATCTGACTGTTGTGTTTGCTCTTTGGAGCAATCAAA
>VKOC01038020.1:0-10863 GCA_009364415.1 Spea multiplicata | reverse complement strand
GCTATGGCCTCGAGGTTGGATCTTCTTCCCGAAGCTTTAGCTTGTACTTCTCATCTGTTCCCTACAGCTTTATCCTTTAGGGCCGCCTCTCTTACCGGCAGCTATGGCCTCGAGGTTGGATCTTCTTCCCGAAGCTTTAGCTTGTACTTCTCATCTGTTCCCTACAGCTTTATCCTTTAGGGCCGCCTCTCTTACCGGCAGCTATGGCCTCGAGGTTGGATCTTCTTCCCGAAGCTTTAGCTTGTACTTTCATCCGTTCCCTACAGCTTTATCCCCACTGCGTTATCCTCTGAGGAGTGTCTCTTTTTCTCTACATCTCTCACACAAAATGTTCCGTTCTCTTTCTTTTCCTCACAATCTACCTCCCTTTCTCACCGTATCTTCTGTTCCTCAAGCCATTTTGGCCTCTCTCCCACAAATGATCCTATGAATACCGCCTCTCTTATTACCCCACTGGAGTTCTTTCTCACTCTCCCTTAAAATAGTTTTCATCCATTATTTCCTCCCTGGCTATTTCTCTCTCGTTCTCGACGCTCTATTTTTATCTACCTCATACTATTTTTTCTCAGTGTCTCGCTTGACTTCCCTCACTCCTTTACACCACTCACACCACTCCCAACTTTACTTCCTTCTTTCTCTCTCTCTCACTCTCTCTCTCTCTCTTACTTTTCTCCCATTTTCTCAGTCCCTTTTCACTGATATTTGATGCCCGGTGTCCATGCCAACCGGCCATAACAGATCAGATGTCCTCATTTAACCATTCAGTGGCCTGCTGGCACAATGCAAATTTCCACATCCTACTCATTTCCATCCTAGGTATCTCCTCCGAAAAACCTCAGCCTGAGGTCTCTATGGGCACTAAACGAGTTTGAGTAACTCTTTCACCTACCGTGTCCCCGCTGTAGTGGAGACTCTGGAGTATAACGGTGCCCCCCAGGCACTCTGCTGGGCTATGTTACTGTGATGGGTAAGCATGATAATGTGTGTGTATGTTACTGTATGTGTGTATGTTAGTATCTAACAGTGTGTGTAAGTAAGTATGTGTGTGTGAAAATATATGTGTGGAGGTATGTTACTGTATGTGTGTGTGTGAGTAAGTATGTTAGTGCTTGTGTATATGTACAGTGGTGTGTGTTAGTATGTTACTGTGTGTGTAAGCGTGTTATCGTGTTAGTATAATAGCGTGTGTGAAAATACGTCACTCTGCATATGTTAGTATGTTTCTGAGTGTGTAAGTACTATTTATGCAAAAAGTTAGTCAGTGTGTGTGTTACACATAATATACACACTGACTCTAACACTATACATATATACATATAAACACACACACACACACACTGACTAACACTATGTGTATATATAGTGTGTGTATAAGAGTGTGCTGTTAGCATGTGAGAGCATATGATGTTGTGTGTGTTACTGTATGGCATTAACCTAAGTGTGTATACAATCATTTTGTGTTAGAATGTGTGTGTTTTGGTGTATGGTGTTAGCATTCCTGTGCATCGGTGTTAGTGTTTGTGTGTTACTGGACGGTGTTAAGTGTTTGTGAGTACATGATGTTAGCATGTGCGTCTGTTACTGTATGGTGTGGGAGGGTGTTACTGTATGGTGTTAGCATGAATCCGTGTGTGTTAGTAGTGGTATTAGCAGGTGTCTGGATGTCAGGGTATGGTGTTATCAGCAGTGTGTGTGAGGACAGGGAGGGAAGGAGCCGGAGAATGTATGTTGGTATGTAAGTGTACTGTGTTAGAGTGAATTATGCATGTTCGTATGTATGCGGTTAGTTTTGGGGGTCCCTGAAGATATACAGCACCCAGGCACCACTAACCCCTAGGCTCGCCCCATTTCTCATAAGGTGTGCTCATGGAAAGATCATGGAGCAACGGGTGGGACATGGGGTGGGCTGCTTGGAGGTGCATTAAGCCTGCTCTACGCCCCAAGATTTCTGATTGGGGGCCCTGAACACAAGTAATAGTGCATTTAATCTGAGTATATAATACCTACTAACATTTCAAATTACCAGATAGAGGACCACTTTGGTTTTAGGGCATGTGCTTAGAGGGGTACGTGTGTGGGGTGCGCACGGCGCCCTTTAATGCAGCCTGTGGAGGCTGTGCTGAGTCATAGCGTAAGTAGGCTGGTCGGGGAGATCTGTATCCGGCACATTGTACGACGGGAAATTGTGGGGGGCTTCATTGCACCAAGAGGGCAAGCTGCCCCGCAGTTTTCTAGCAGTAGGACTGCTGTCCCCCCACACCTGCCGCCCTAGTCACTGGCTGTACCACGTCTATCATCCCTACCAAAATCCTTACCTTTCCATATTTACCTCCTTCTTACATCTATATCCCTCCCTTACCTCTATATCCACATCTCCTGCATCTATAACCCTTACATATACCGCTACATATATCCACCTCTCACTCCACGATCTCTGGGCAGCCCTCGCCTAGACTACTGGGGAATCTCCTGGAGACCCCATCTCCAGATTGGTGAAAGTCCATACAGGAGAGAAGAGAGAGGGGGGGGGGCGAAACATTTAACTACATAAAGGAATTTTACAAAGTACAGGAGGGAAGTTTATATGAAACGAGGAGAAATGTCACAACAAGAGGCCGTAATCTAAAACTAGAGGGTTATATGAAACAGAAGGATGTTTTACTTTACTGAGATGGTGGTAGATAAATGGAACAGCCTCCCAGCAGAAGGCTCTCGCAGCGAGGGAATGTAAACAGCATGGGATAGACATATGAATATAAGACGAGACCAACGACTGATTAAGGTCCGAGTCTTTACAGCAGGAAGAACGGGCAGATGAGATGGAGGCCGAATGGGTCTGATCTGCCGGCAGATTCCATGTTCCTCTCCTGTACCTCCTTACATCTATATCAACCCCCCGCCTCCATGTATAGCCTCATATCTTACATCCGCAGCGTATACCCCCCTCTCCTGCACCTACGTCCCTCTCTGACACTTATGTCCTCGTCGTTCGCACGCACACCCTGACCTCTTACATCTATATTCTCTTGCATCCCTCTTTTACATACGTTTCTTTTCTCTCTTGCATCTATATCCTTTCTTACATCTACTCCCTCCTCCCCTGCATCCGTACCCCTCTCGTGTATGTATTCCCTGACCTTAAACACCCAAATCCTTCCCTCCTGCATCTCTCTGCATCATTTTCTTCCTGCATCTCTACATCTCCACCATCTTCCACCTCCCATGTGACGCCCCCATCTCTTTCCTTCACCCCCCCATTTCTCTCTCTCGCGCCCACCTGCAGTCTCTTTGGCACTCGCCCTTCCCCCGTACCCAGTGTGCCAGTAACTCAGCGGGCACGATGTGACTTTTCCTATACACCCTGGGCACATTGCCCTCGTTGCGATGCCTGGTACAGACATTCACTGGCTTTCTTTATTGTCTCCGGTTAGAAGGTGGGGGGTCTGAGAAATGTCTTGACACCCTCCAGGGGCAAGTGACAGATCAATACCCCCTTACATTTTTGTCCTCTCTCCTAGGCATTTTCCCCCCAACCTCCATTACCCCCCCCCTGTATCCGCTAAGCACCATCTAAAACCCACTCAGTGCCCATCTCTATGTGGCTGGTGGTGGGAGGATGGAGAGAGAGAGGGAGAGAGAGAGAGAGAAAGAGAGGTGTGGGGAGGGAGGACGGGGAAGGGGGATCTGTCTGTTCTTTCTTCCATGGAGGGGGAGGGGAGCAGAGAGAAGGATTTCTGATTGGGGAGGGCAGAGAGGGAATGATAAAGAGAGACAGATGCAGAGGAGAGAAAGCAGGAGACTGAGAAAGACGGGAAGAGAGGACACGGGATCCGCATACATAGCATCCAGCCGGTAACCTGCTTCATGTCTATGCTTTTATTCTACGCCCCAATATTTCTGGGTTAGGATGGAGGAGGCAGGGAAATGCGCACCTTGCCTTATTTTATTCAGGGGAAGGGATGGGGATGTAACGGGGAGACACGCTTACTGATCACCGCATGTTAGGAAACGGGTGAACGCTACGTGTACTGAGGTCTTATTATCAGAGGTCCGTGTTCTGGTGTCTGTGTATTAGGAGAGGGGTACATGTCCTGATGTCTGTGTATTAGGAGAGGGGTAAACGTCCTGATGTCTGTGTATTAGGCGAGGAGAGGGGTACATGTCCTGATGTCACATGTCCTGCATGTCTGTGTATTAGGAGAGGGGTACAATGTCCTGGATGTCTGTGTATTAAGGAGAGGGGTACATGGTCTGATGTCTGTGTATTAGGTGAGGAGAGGGGTACATGGTCCTGATGTCTGGTGTATTAGGCGAGGAGAGGGGTTACATGTCCATGATGGGTTGTGTATTAAGGAGAGGAGGGGTACATGTCCTGATGTCGTGTGTAGTTAGGAGAGGGGTAGCATGTCCTGTGATGATCTGTGTATGTAGGAGAGGAGAGGGGTACATAGTCCTGATGTCTGTGTATTAGGGAGGGGTACATGTCCCTGATGTCTGTGTAATTAGGTAGAGGACGAGGGTACATGTCCTGATGGATCTGTGTTTAGGTAGAGAGAGAGGGGTAAGCATGTTCCTGATGTCTGTGTATTAGGAGAGGAGAGGGTAAGCATTCCTGAATGTTCCTGTGTATTAGGAGAGGGGTAGCATTGTCCTGATGGTCTGTGTATTAGGAGAGGAGTAGGGATAAACATGTCCTGGATGTCTGTGTAATTAGGAGCAGGAGAGGGGTACATGTCGCTGATGTGCTGTGATATTAGGAGAGGGGTACATGGTTCCTGATTCTGTGTATTTAGGAGGGGGTACATGTCGCTATGTCTGTGTATTAGGAGAGTGGGTAACAATGTCCCTGATGTCTGTGGTTATTAGGAAGAGGGGGTACATGTCTGATGTCTGTGTAATTAGGAGGGGTGGAGAGGTAGGATGCCCTGATGTCTGTGTATTAGGAGGAGGTGAGAGGTAGATGTCCTGATGTCTGTGTATTAGGAGAGGAGAGGGGTAGGTGCCCCGATGTCTGTGTATTAGGAGAGGTATATATACAGTAGTTGGTACCCGCAGCCCCCACTGTGGTGGTGGGGGGTGATGACTCCGGCGTTCCCGCATTATATATGGCTGCCATTTAATTACATCGAGTCTGACAAGCATGTCAGTTTGCACAGTGACACGTGTGTTATCTCTGCATACATCACACGCCTGTCGCGGTGTCGAGGAAGGCTCTATGTACTTTGTATATGATGACATATGGCGCATACAATGAGTGTTACGTAAGGATCCGTTCTGGTTCGGGGATCTCATCCTGACACCCGACCGGCCGATAAATCTCTTTGACGCCGCGTACTATATAAGCACAGAGCGCGGATTTATATAAATCTGTCTGCTTGACCTTTTATGCAAATTACACATTATACTATCATTTATTTGCATATGAGGCCGAGTCATTGACCTCTGCTATTGATTGTGAATGTCAGATATGAAATAGAAATGGGGCGAAGAGACTTCTGGGTATATTTCCCAGCACGTCCGACGGAGGATTCACAGTTTTGGGCTGGACAGCAACGTATAACATTTCGGCCCCCATCTAGTCACCCACTTTTCCTCCTGTAAAGACTCAAACCCTCGTCAGTCGTTGGTCTCGTCTTACATTCACGAGCCGTATGCCTATCCCATGCATGTTTTAATTCCTTCATTGTATTAACCTCTAAAACTTCTCCTGGGAGGCTGTTCCACGTATCTACCACCCTTTCAGTAAAGTTAAACCATTCCCCATTTTAGTTGCCCTCCTCTGAACTCTCTCCAGAATGATTCTCCTAGAGATGGGGGTCTCCAGAAGTGTCCCCAATACTCTAGGAGAGGTCTGACCAGAGACCCTCCTCCCTCTTCCTTCTATGAATGCCTCGCGCTCCTGCTTGCTTTTTCCGACAGTTTGTTGCGTTGCCTGCTTACTTCTACTCCCCTGTTGTCAAGTAACACGTAATATGTCTATGTAACATGTTCATACCTGGGAACGTCCCAGGTTAGGCTACCCGGAGCTCATCCTCTTCTGGGGGAGTGGTTTCATTAAGGGGTGTGGTTAGTCATATGTAGGGGCAGGGCTAAATCCAGACAGCCTTTGGTGGGTTGGGAGTGGGATGGTAGTTGGTAGGAAGTGGGTTTGGCCGAATGTCCCTCCTTTGCCCAGAGAATGAAGAGGCTGACTCGTAGACCCGGGGAGCAGGGCTTCACCCTGAGACTCTACGCCAAACTTGGAGAGTTCCCAGGTATGAAGCTACGGAGTGACCAGTGTCCAGATGTATACCAACAGCATCACCGGGGATATCCCACGAGTAAATGATGTGTCTCAAGGGTTAATTCTAGCAGCATATCGGGAATAATCCATAATCAACCGGCCCATGACCAGCAGAGCTATTAGCAGGAGTGGGACAATGAACCAAGCAATGGAACGTTGGGTGGGAACTTGGTCCAAAGCTTTACACCTCATGTGCCCTCATTTCAAGTATGTTCCCCATGAGAAGTCCATTATGGGACCTCCATGTCCACCCCATCCACCAATTAAACCTTTGAGGGTAAAACGCCATGCTGGTTGACGGAGAGAAAGTCATGCTCTTCTCCTCATGTTGCTCCTCCATCCAGTGTTCCACCCCCAGGGCTCTTCTCACAGTCCATACTCAGTTTGGATGAATTATTCCTCCCTATGAAGTTGACCTTAGAGCTGCGTAGGTGCCGGGTTCACTCCTGACGTTCTTTTTATGGGGCTGCGTAAGATATATTATGCCTGTTTCCCTGCAACGTACAAATGCACCTAAAACTGCACGGATTCAGAGAATTCCTGATAACATGCCCGTGTGGATACCTCCCGAATGTCTCGTTTTTGGACGGACAGTCCCTCTTAAAAACCCAAATTCCTTTTTAGAAACCTATTTAGAAGAATAGGGTATTTATTTATCAATTTACTTCATTAACCTATTCTTTTAGAACCCTGCGATACCCTCATACCCAGCAAACCTTCTGAACTCCTAGAAAAGAGGGGGCATCGGGGGAGTAAAGAGGGGCATCAGGGGCAGGAGAGAGGGATTAGGGGCTCAAAAAAAAAGGAATGGCCAAACCGAACAGGGACACTTGGGATGTGTGTATCTGTTCTAGCTCTTTGCAGAAAGTTATGTGATTTTTCACTGCCTTACAGCCCATGTGACGTCGGCTCTGAACGCGCGTCTTTACTGGAGTTTTTATTAGCGCGTTTCACGGCCCTCACGGCCCTTATGGCTTTTACAGGGCTAAATGCAAATACTCATATATTTCACTAAAATTCTTTCTGTACAGAGATAGCGGCTGTAATAACAACAGTAATAAAATAATAATAATAACACTAATAATACTATTATAATAATATTAATAATAATAATAACACTAATAATACTATTATAATATATTAATAATAATAATAAAATAATAATATAACACTAATAATACTATTATAATAATATTAATAATAATTAATAATACTATTATAATATAAATTAATAATAATAATAAAATAATAATACAAATAATAGTATCTAATACATTTAAATTTTAATACATTTATCAAAAATATGTTACACAATTCAAAAAAAAAATCCATCGCTGTCCGGAAGCGATATTCTATGTTATAGAGAGAGGTATAGATTAAAGGCGGGGCTTATTGGTGACATTAAAGATGCTGTTCCACTTTCACTGTAGAATGTATGGCTGCTCCTAAATATAGCGTTAGAGACACGATTCCTAGTACTGCTGAATGGCCATACCTTTCCTAGAAATAATTCTCTAAGGGTAAATGGAATTTTTTTTTTTTTGCTGGGAATGCTTAATTATCATGTGACACAAAAGCAGGCACAGGATAGGTTGTTGGGATAGTAGCATTTGTTTTGAATGTGATTAAACCATCAGAGGTTTCGTCTTAGATTCAGGAGCCGTATGCCATGTTTAATCCCCTCGCTGTATTACCCTCTACCACTTCTGCTGGGAGGCTGCTCCACTTATCTACCACTCTCTCAGTGATGCGTAACCAAACTTTGCGTCGCTCCTCCTGCTGCCCGTCCAGCGTGGACCTCGCACGTCTCGGTGCTTTGAATAGTCATCCGCAGCTCGGCTGGAAATAGTCTCTGGGATGCAAATTGCATTGATTTTACTAACCACTAAATACACAAACAAATGGTGGGATTTTCATGATGAGGTCATGCGCTTTCACACCCCGTCCTAACGTACCGGAATAAAGTGTTTGGATTTTTTGGGGCGGATTGGTGATGTCACCCATGGTTTTTATAGAACTTGACATGATAGACTAGGCACAATTGGGAAGGGATGCACAGTGGCACAATCCTCAACTGTGACACTTTACTGAGAGGGTGGTAGATAAACGGAACGGCCTCCCAGCAGAAGTGGTAGAGGCTAGAACATTGTGGGAATTGAAACCAGCATATGGCTCCTGAATCGAAGGACGGATAAACATGTACGTTTCTACAGCGGGAATATCACGTTATGTTCCCATAACAACCTCTCTGTTTGAGTCATCTCTAACAATCTATGATTATCTGATTCAGTGGGCAGCGCGCTCATTGTCGTCTTGATCAATTATTGAAGAGGTACATAATCGGGGAGTAAATACTCCCTTACACGAACTTAATTAGTCACACAGAACTTGATAGTTGTCCATTGATTTAGTCCTCCCCACAACTTAAGTTTTCTTCAGGCTCAGACACGACCGAATCACACTTTGAGTTATATTGGATGTCCTTCTGAATCCCAACAATCTGAAGTTTTGAGCTCAAGATGGCAAGAGCCCCTCATCTATGATGCCTTCAAATTCATTGAGTTACAAATGTAGCCCTTTGATGAAGATGACCTTGGAACACGAAGAAGACCTCTTTTTTCCCACCTTGTATTTTCTTCCTGAGACTTGTGTGGTCCGCAGAACCCATTGGCCACC
This sequence comes from Spea multiplicata, assembly GCA_009364415.1. Lineage (NCBI taxonomy): Eukaryota > Metazoa > Chordata > Amphibia > Anura > Pelobatidae > Spea > Spea multiplicata. Next base: position 1,904 of record VKOC01038020.1, on the reverse strand, counting down.
TTATCGTCCATATAGGATCTATGACTTGACCTTCTTATGACTATATAAAGTAATTGGAGCCCAAACTCAGGCTAGGTTTCCCGTCATCGGGACCCGGCAGAAGAATGTTTTTGATTTAACGATGGAGTGTACACAGTGAAGGTCTACATCCAGTTCCCAAGTGGGTGTAAGACGCTGTTTGTAAAGCACTCAGCTCAGTAGATATTCACGTCACAAGCACATACATGGCCCGTGTCAGATTCCCACCATTCATCAAGGGTTGGAAGTTCTAGGAACCAGGCGTGGACTCCATAATTGTTTCCACATGGTTGAACCTCTCACTGATTCACACCCTTTGTGTGGTGTCTCCTCCCGTGAAGATGGGCAGAAGCTACCTGATGCCACGATGCACGTTTCAGATAACCGAAGACGTTCCTGGCCAGATCTAGTAGATCACATCACTTGTATTTGGAAAGCCTCGGCGGATTCCGGAACCGTATTACAACATTAACAATAACATTAAGATGGACAATAATAGACATCAACACATGTTAGGGCGTACTAGAATAGCAATGAAAGAGGGCTCTGGTCTTATGGGGTCTTACCCGGAGATTCGTGAAGGTGCACAGAAACCGATAGAACATTAAGGCTCACGTTGACTTCTCACTGGAGATCAAAATCATTTATAAGACAAGTGCAGGCAATACCAGCCAGTAAGCGGAAAAAGTGCGAAAAGAGGTTTAAATAAGATTAGAATGCGGTGACAGACGCGTATATTGTGCCATCACACTGTATAAGGAGGCAGCAAAGTCGCACTCCCATGTGACAAGGCGACAATGGCAAATGTCACACGGGGTGTGTAGTTGTGAACTCTAAAAATGATTGGACCCTAAGGTACCTTAAAATATTAACCCACTAACTTCTAGGTTAAATCACCATCTGTTTCAGTTGAGGAACCCTAATCAAGTTTCAAAGCAACCCTAAGCAAGTCAGAAGTCTGAGACCCCAAAATTCTGCCATTATACCCCAATATTCCAGACATTTACTCTGATACCCTGTGACTGTGCGCATGGAAGTACCACTTTCTTAATGAACGTATCCTGATTCACATCAATCAGTTGTCCATCATCAGGATTCTAAAGCAGTGACTCGATTATGGCGGCAACCCAATGGTTCCACTAATGGTCCTCATCAAAACCATGAACCACCAGGAGGTAAAGATATTCTGAGGTCAGGGTTTGCAGCTGTGACATAACAGTCCGGAATACATCCAATCAGATGCTCAGAGATAATTAGATCCACGTAGGAGTTGGCATCTTGTGTGACCATAAGAAGATGTCCATTCACCATGAGACCCGGATATTAGGGTAAACTCCCCACGAGAGTAGCCAGGAACCCCTGAGTCTCAGACTGCGTTCTTCGCCCTACTTAGAAGGAGAAGGTTAGATGAGGACACAATAGTAATTAGTTTTACAGGTTTTACTTTATGTTCCAAGGAACTCAGCACTGCTGATATATAAATAGTCCATCCCTTGCAAACCAAATGTCCCTAAAACAATCACCATAATTGGAAAAAGCACAAAAAAATATCCTAGTGGTTTCACAAAATATATTTCGGAATTCTCAAGAGTAGAACACTTCACAACAACGCCTAAAATCGGCTTTCTGGACCCAAAAGATAGTGACCTCCGTTTTGTAGTCATTTTTTGTAGCTGGACATTAGACCTCTTGCTTCTATAGACCCCCGTGAACCAGATCAAGAAAGGGCCAGAAGGCGATACTCTGATGTGGGATGATGTTTATTGTCACGTGATATAACATAAGCAGACTCCAAAATGTGTTACAAAGTCGGCGCCATTGCTCATAAAACGCAGGCAGATGGTGTATCTGTGCACTTCTAAGCTCTTGGGTCACATTTCTCCCCG
>VKOC01038019.1:0-10894 GCA_009364415.1 Spea multiplicata | reverse complement strand
TCCGAGCACCATGGTGCAAGGAACCTCCCACCGGTTATGACCACCAATGATCATACCACCACATTAACCCCATGGACACCTGGCAAGCTACCATCACGAGCCCATCCCTTGACACCTTAAGCCGCATGGGCTCCCCCACAAAAGAAAGCTTGGCCCTCTCAAAACCCACCGCCACTCACAGAATCAAGAAATCCGCACCAAGCGCCTACAAAAACCTATCCAGCACCACAAACCAGCCCACCCACCTTTGCTGCCTCTGGACAAAGCACACCAGCAGCGTAACCATTACCCCAGGCAATGCTCTATACCCCTCTAACTCACGTAAGGTGCTAACAGGCACGACACCTGTACAAACCAAATCCACCGTTTTACGGTGACCAACCCTCAACATAACATAAATGAACAAACTCATAACTGAACAAGTTTTGTAATGTCGAGCCACCAAGGTCCAACAACCCACACCAAAATTTCCATCCCACAAGCACCAAACCCTCTGGGTAACCCAGCTGCACAAACGCTATGCCCAACTGCGGCCCCCACGGACAGGTTCTCCAGCCACAGTTCCACCACATCCCCAAAACTAGTGAATGCCGATAGGTGACCCCCACAAACCGGCACCACCCCAGCAAGAAGAAGAACCAAAACAATCTTACTCATAACCAAAATTGTGTAATGGCAACCAAACCACCACCAAAAACTCCATCACCAAGCACCAAAACCCCTGGGAGACCCAGCTGCAAACCGCTATACCCAACTGCGGTCCCTGTCGGGGTCATTACTCCTGAGAATGGCTGATAACCTGCCTACCAAAAGAGGCCCGAAGAAAAAACCCACAGGGGAGAAGCAACCCGAGCCCCCCCGACCACCTGCCTCAAACACCATTTGCATGGTGAGGCAGCCAAGCAGACCGAGCCAACATCCATCCTGTTGTACCCGGAAGAACACCATCCATTGATATAACCCCCAAAAGCCCATCCACATGGCATCATCGGGCACAATAGACAAACCAAACCTGCCCACCAAGACCAAGATATCCGGTCATTTATGACCATAACCGCACCAGCACTATCGCACATCAACGTCCAAAGCATTAGACAGTGAAACCTCATTAACCGCCTCCCCACAAATCTCAATCGGGGGGGGGGGCGCCCACCACTTGATCCCACATCCACAAACTAAGGAGCGCTTCACCCAGCCCTAACCCATAGACCTGGGAAGGGGTCGCCCCTGCCAGGAACCACCTGAACATGGCTATGTGGGCCACCCACTGAATGTACTGCCACCACAAACAATCCCACCAATGCCACTAAACTGCCAGGCAAGGCAAGCCCCCGAATGGTGTACCCCCAACTCCATCTGCCGAGGCCGCTTCTAATGAAGCAAGAACAAGAATCAGAGATACTTCTATGCAACACCCGAACGAAAACACGCACCACCAAGCACAAAAACATCCACCAAAGCCACCAACCATAAGAACCAAAGAGCCCTTCCTCCGATATGGCTCCATCAAAACCACCCTACCAATACCCCTGCCAACTCCCCAAAACAGGGCCAACACTAAGTGGAATGGTCCAACGAAAACACAGAATATGCCAGACCTCAGGCCATACTAAAATGAACCAATGGCCCCCTGGACAACCCTGTCACCAATTGTCCCAAACACTTCCCCCACGGCCTGCGGAGCAAGAGCTCACTGACCAGCAAGTCAGTTCTCAGCACCTGCTTCACCCCACCTTATACATAGTTACCCGAATCAGAGCCCTCCAGCTCCTGAAAAGCAAAACCGAACCGAAACCAGGGAAATTGAACAAACCTATGCACCTGCAAGTTTCCAATCGGTCAGAGTAAGTGCACGAAAAACCGAAGGAATCCAGAAAAGACATTGAACACCACCACCCCTCTCCAAAGATGGATACCTTGTAGACGTATAGCGGCACCCAAAACAGGAGACTTGCCCCGCAGCCCCCCAAAATCACCTTGAGCCACGTAGTACATACCACCCAAGCGCAACCCCCAGTGTACAAACACAGCAACCGCACACGCCCCACCGTATAGCCCTAGTAGTTGCGTGCCACAACACTGGCGTACCCCGCCTCAAACCCCAAGATATCCCTGCGCAGCCCAGCCCCAGCCCTCTTGAAGTCTTCGGACAAACTGTAGACCCCATGGCCCCAGTAAATGCTGACATGCACTCTTCCTGCAACCCTTCAACCACGCAATTTGTCACATCAACAAATAACCCGTACCTCCTCACCCCAAAACCCCAGTATGACCCTACTTGATTGCAGGCGACCTGGACAAATGGAGCTTCACACCACAACAAAGCAAGGGTTCCCTGTGTAAAGCTGCCTGTGCAACCCACTCAAGAAGCAGCTACAGGAGAGGCCAATAAAGGGTGGGGGGGGGCAGAAATATCCAACACACCGTTACATAGAAAACATAGCAAGTGACGGCAGATAATAACCATTAGGCCCATCCAGTCTGCAATCTCTGAGTACTTTCCTTAGTACCTTGCCTTATCCCATATCTAACTCGGTCTTATCCCTATTCCATGCCTGGTCAAACGTCTGTACCATATTAACATCTATCACTTCTGCTTGAAGGCTATTCCATGCATCCACTATCCTTTTCAGGATGTAATATTTCCTGATGTTACGTTTAAACCATTGCCCCTCTAGCTTATGACTATGTCCTCTTGCAGTGGTAGTACTTCCTTTAACCCCTTAACGACTTTTGCCGGTTCAGGACCGTCATGGAAAAACGGTCACTTAATGACCTTTGACGATCACTTTCTTCGCTTAAATGGCGTTACTGTAATGCCTCGATGTCAAGGCATTCAGCAAGGCTGAGATCGGCATCAGGGGCCATGCCTGGCCCCTCCCTGGGGTGTCAACAGCCCCGGGGACGCCCGTTTTAAAAGCGTTTAGGAGGCATCCAGCGACACCAAACACTTACCTGAGGATGGACTGTGGATCTTCGCCATCAGCAAGATGGCGGCGGCCCGGGGAAAAAAACAATAAAGATGAAAGAGTTCGCTAGATGGTCTCCAGACCCTCTAGAGAGCTCTGGCTCCACTTGCAACTTGCAGGTTGAATACAGGTACTGCATTCAACCATGCAAGTCAATGGAGCCCAGCTTTCTAATCACAATGTGATTAGTAAAATATTTTCAAAAAATTTTAAAAAAATGGAAAAAAAACATTTAAAAAATAAAGTTTATTATTTTGAGCAAGTGCTAAAATTTCTCAAAAATTTCAACAAAGAGTTAAAATAAAAGCACTTCAAATACCCAAGGGGTGTCTAATATAAAAAAAATGGCTGATGGGGTAAATTGGAGTGGCCTAGCTCAAAGATAGGGCATAGGTACAGACTGACCAAAATGGAGAAAAAAAGCGCACTTCCCAAATGTGGCATTTTAAATCTGAAACAACACGACAAACCCATGCATGTCGGGTATCACTACACTCAGGAGATGTTCCTGAACACACATTGGGGTGTTGTTTGACAGTGACATATACCAGGACCTGTATATCTATAACTAAAGTACAATTTGTGTGGGGGAAAAAATAAAAAAAATTACTATTACAAAGTTTGACAAAGTGTAGTTGTATAATTGGTGCATGGAAAGGGTTAAAATAACAGCATTTGGAATACCCTGGGGTGTCTAGTTTTCAAAAATATATGGTTTGACGGGGTTAAGTTTAGTTAACCAGATTCAAAGATATTCCAAAGAGGAGATGGAGGCAGAATGACCAGATGCTAAAAGTCTGTGTTGCCTCAGAAGTAGCCCTTTACCAGCCAAACAATCTAACAAACCCATGCATGTGAGGTATCGCTGTACTCAGGAGATGTTCCTGAACACATATTGGGGGGTTGTTTGACAGTGACATATACCAGGACCTGTATATCCATAACTAAAGTACAATTTGTGTGAAAAAAAAATAAAAAGAATTACTATTACAAGTGAGTAAAAAGATTTTTCAAATAAAAGTCATAAAATGTGTTTTTTTTTCAAATTTTTCACCATGGTTTTTTTATTTTTTTTTTATAGTAAATAAGATGATACGATCAAAATGGTATCTGAAGAAAGCCCATCTTGTCCTGAAAAAAACAATATATAACTTATGTGGGTACACTAAATGGGTGAGGAGAAAATTACGGCTGAACACAAGCACCACAAAAGTATTAAAACAGCCTCGGTCCCACAGGGTACAAAAAGAAAAAACAAGCCCGGTCCTTAAGGGGTTAAAAGAAAATCTCTCCCTTTATCTTGTTGATTCCCCTTAAGCATTTAAATGTTCCTATCATATCCCCCCTGTCACATCTGTATACCAGGTTTCACCTCCCTCCAACCACCGATTACACCGACAGCTCTCAAGAGCAGAACCATGCTTTCCCCCTGCAGTGGTCCGTCCGTGACCTAAATCCTTGCCACTGCCCCACTTAAAACATTGCTACAGAACCTGCCAGAACCACACAAACGAATGCAATGTAACCTGCAAAGAATCTCAAGCCCAAAACATCTATAAACTTCTCAGGAAACTCCCCACTATACGCTCCATAGATACCACACTATAGCCCCTGAAAAACATCTCAGCAGTAACCCCACCTTGTGCACCCAATGTAAATAACGCGTGAAAAGCCTTTGTAACAGGTTCACCAAGAGAGCTGTATTAACTCCCAGAGATCACCCACATGTATCCTCCTCTTGTCCCCGGAATCACTTTCAGCACCAGCCAGCATGCGCACCTTGGAACCCTGCTATGTGTACCCAATAAGTAGACACACAACTACCTTGAATTGAGTACAGCAGGAATGAACAGTTTATTGTTGTAAAACATAGACTGATATAGCCACAGAACTTCATTAACATAAATCAACATTGATAAACAGGTATATGTAGACAACCCAACCTTTAATCCCATTTAGCTACTGAATATCCCCCCTGGTAGCCATCCTGTTAATGGGATTAGTTTACACAATGGAGTTCCTGCCTGTTTGGCAGCCAGGCTGGAGCCATCTCTGAGTACCTTGGGCCCCTGTATGACAAGTCATTCTGTCACAGCCTTAATATTTGAGTCCTTGGCCGTCCCGTACAGCAAGGCCGTATGATCCTGTGCCGCCGCAGAGAAATACTGCAGGAGTGGCAGCACAAAACCCAACTCCTTGGGGTGCAGATTCCTACCAACTCTTCCCATCCTGATGGATGCATCAATTAGGGTGTTCCTGCTTGTGTGTCTGTGCGGGGGATGGGGTGCTGCAGCCGGAAACCCCCCCAAATGCCACTTCAGGATGGAGATTGGAAAAAAGAGGGGCCTCCACAGCCAAAACCTCCTAGCCTGGATGCCTGAACAAGCCCCACGGCAGCAGCCCCAGGTAACTGCCTAGGCCTCTCTCCACTGTCTCCCTACCTTGGTATCAGCGCAGGCCGCAGTGCAGGCTGCACCCGGCCATCCTGCCAGCTTCTCTGCCTCCCTGGATGACCCCCATCTGGGAAAACACTTCTGTAGGCCTCAGAGGCCTATTGTTAGGGACCAGGAACAGACGGACACAAAATCTGAATATCTGGGGACGCCGAGACGCCACCTAAGGACTGTCCCCTCTGGAGCCTTAGGTGCAGGCTCGTGTAGGGCAAGTTCGCAGCAGGTGCCCTGCTTTACCACAGTAAAGACAGAGACCCTCCCTCCTCCTAAAGGCCCTCTCCTCAACCGAGAGACGGGTAAATCCAAGCTCCATGGGTTCCACAACGCCCAAAGTGTCGAGACAGGAGGCATGGGAGGAGAGGGAGGCACAGGTGGGGATGAAAAGCTCGGGGCTAAACGTATAGGAGGCCTCCGCAGGCAAACCCGGAAGGATGGTCTCTCACGGATTCGTGAGTCAATAAGGATACAAAAAGATACCAATTCCTCCAAATCACTGGGAAGGTCCCGGGCCGCAATCTCATCCTTAAGTATATCCGAGAGCCCATTAGAAAAAGCAGCCACGAGAGCCTCATTATTCCAACCAACCTCAGCGGACAGGGTACGAAACTCAATAGCATAGTCTGAAACCGTCCTTGTACCCTGCTGAATGGACGTTAATCGTTTGGCAGCCGAAGCAGAGCGTGCCGGTACATCAAATACCCGTTTTAGAGACACAACAAACTCAGGGTAATTGTGTACTAAAGGTTTCTGTGTCTCCCAAAGGGGATTCGCCCATGCCAAGGCCCTGTCTGAGAGTAAAGAAATCACGAAACCCACCTTACTCCTGTCAGACGGAAAGGCCTGAGGTACCATCTCCAAATAGATACTAACCTGGTTCAGGAAACCTCTGCACAAATTAGGGTTGCCCCCATAACGCTCGGGAAGCGGGGCGGACCCTGTCAAGCCTCTGGCAGTATTAAAATCACCAGTGGCAGACGGAGCGGAAGCAGCAGCAGGTATAGAGGCAGCCTGTGCCGTGGGGACCTGAGCTGGCAGAACCAGATGTGCAGTACGGAGCAACAAGGTCTGGAGAGCTAACGCAAATTGGTCCATGCGTTGGTCTACCTGGTCCAGCCTGGTAAAAACATTTGGTGGATTGCCTGCCCCTTCTGGGTTCATGGCCCTTTTGTAATGTTAGGGACCAGGAACCAGACGGACACAAAACGTAAAATGCAATCACCTTTATTGTAATGACAATAGTGAACAAAGCCAAAAGCATATACCAAAAGACAAGCCGGGGTCAGGAACCAAGACGTGTACTCAGACAAGCCGGGGTCAGGAATACAGAGATCAGCGAAGCCAGGAACAAGCCAGGAATCAGGAGCCGGGAGGGACGTCAGAGAAAGCCAGGTCATACACAGGAATACAGGAACACAGCGATAGCACTTGCAGCCGGAAACAACACAAGGGCAAGGAGGAAGTGAAGTTTAGCTGCTTAAATAGCCAAAAGGGGCTGTATAGCCTCCAGCAATGCAGCAGAAAAGCAGCTAGACCATTATACCTATACCAGGCCGAACCTCCTCCTTCAACTGCCGACTCCTTGCAAGCTGCGCCCCCTTTTCCAACTGGGCAGCGTCCAGCAGCCACAGTACACCCAGCTGAGCCATCCGAAATCACTGCCTTCCCATGGGCCCTTCTGGCCCACTGTGATGGAATGCTGCGAGGGCCGAAGCCTCCTCCATGCCACTGCACTGCTCACTGGTAGGCCTCTGAAGGCCCGCAAACGGGTTGCTTTGTCTCCCAGGGCCCGTCCTGGTCCATCTGCGTTGTTCTCCTCAGGTCTGCCTCTGCTCTGATGCTCCAACGCTGCTGCGGTCCTCCATGCCAGCCTTCAGGAACAGTCCAGCCAGATCCAGCATGCGACCTAGTTGCTCCTGCAGCCACAAGGTCCAACATCTGCTCCAGAACCTCAAATACACACAGACACCTGCAGGGGACGAGAAGAGGGGGAGAGGAAAAAAAAAAGGGGGGGGGGGGACAAAGAAAGAACAGACAGGCACACAAAAAAGAGCCCCAGGCTAAGGAAAAGACTCAGACACAAAAAAAACACAGAAACAAGAGACAGACCCAAACACAAGAAACAAAGACAGCCCAGGACACAAGAGAGAAACAGACAGCAAAAGAGCACAAAAGAAACAGAAGCTAGAAACAGCCAAGGATGCAAGAGAGACACAGACAACAAGAGACAGACCGGGAAAGACAAACAACAACAGGTAAGGTTATATAAAATGGATCCTTACCCCTGTGATCACCAAACTTAAATATTCTCCTACCAAAAATCCACAATTCCTGCTTTAGCCTAGCCGTGCTCAGCACTCTGTCAAGGCCCACTCTAGTCCATTCTGGCCACCGTGGGCTTCATTATCCTGCTGGAAGTAGCCATAAGAACATGGGTACACTGTGGTCATAAAGGGATGGACATGGCCAGCAATAATACAATATAGCAGTAAAACAATGCTCAATTGGTACTAAGGGGCCCTAAGTGTGCCAAGAAAATGTCCCCACCACCATGACCACCACCAGCCTGAACCGTTGATACAAAGGCAAGGTGGAATCGATACTAATTTTGGTGAGCATGTGTGAATTGTAGCCTCAGTTTCCTGTTCTTAGCTGACAGGAGGGACACCCAGTGTGGTCTGCTGCTGTAGCTCATCTGCTTCACCGTTTGACGTGTTGTGCATTGTGTTGTAATCTGCATACCTTGGTTGTAACAGGTCGTTATTTGAATTACTGTTGCTTTTATCTGTCATCTCGAACCAGTCTGCCCATTCCCCTGTGACACAACTGCCGCTCACTGGATATTTTCTCTTTTTCGGACCATTTTCTGTAAACCCTAGAGATGGTTGTGCATGAAAATCCCAGCAGATCAGCAGTTGCTGAAATACTCAGAACAGCCCGTCTGGCACCAACAACCATGCCACGTTCAAAGTGACTTAAATCCCCGTTTTTCCCCATTCTGATGCTTGATTTGAACTTCACCAAGTTGTCTTGGCCACGTCTACATACATTGAGTTGCTGCCATGTGATTGGCTGATTAGCTATTCATGTTAACAAGCAATTGGTGTACCTAATAAAGTGGCCAGTGAGTGTATATTAACTATAACTAAATGTGATCGCCCATTGTGCCCACAGCCAAGTTGACAAAATAGAGAGACAAAAGAGACTTTAAGGACAAAAACATCTATATGTTAATTCCGGGCCTGGCTTGATACTATATATATATATATATATATATATATATATATATATATATATATATATATATTACACACAAATAAGACTTTTGAGCGCTTCCTAACTCACCTATGATAAACAAGTTTGGTATACATTATGGTGGTATTTAATTCATTGTTTGGCGCCAAGAAAGCTATCAGGGTAAAATTCTGGAGCAAATCCAGACTAAAAAGAAATTGTTTTAGCTCCCTGACCTTGGCTACGTTAACCCTGTATCTGCTACAGTAGCATACCTAGTGGGGGGCGGAGGGGAGCTGTCCGCACCGGGTGCCGCTCATCAGGGGGGTGCCAATTTGCCGGCACTGGGCACCCCTCCAGGGAGCGGTTGTGATGGTAGCCGTCTGAGACTTGTGGGCATACAAGGATTAATGTGTATTTTCAAACTGATGTTCCTTCTTTGTATAATCCCGTTATGTTTATTGGTGCTGCTTCCTGTCTGCAATACCGTTATCTTGAGCTGATGGGATTGATCCTGTGTTGTGGTGTGAACTATTGTATTGTATTAATGAAATGCCTGAGTTAATCTCCTTATGTTAACTTTCCTTTTGTATACAAAGTACTTTGTTTGTAGTGTTTTACCCACCCCTTGTTTTCCTATATAACCTTGTATGCCTTGCAATAAACAGAGAAGTCTTCCCCAAGAGTTTGGTGTGCGTCCATTTCTTGGGAGGTTTGCGGCAGAGTCTTCTGATCTGTCAGCATTGAGCTTAACACTTGGCAGCCTCTGTAAGGGCTGTACTTGGAGGCCGACGGATCAATACATGCCCTCCTATCCAGTGGCTAAAGGACTCGATGCCTACCCCAGCTCAGGTCAAACCTGCTACCGTCTACTGACCCTTCAGCCTCGCTCCAAAAGTTTCCCCTACTGATACAGTCACCGACTTGACCCCGGTCTCAGCAACGCTCCTTTCTGGACGATACATCCTGGGGGAGAGGCTGCTCCAGGTATCCGTATCGTCACAGCGGTATCGGAGGTCTTTAACACTCCCTTGATTTTTAAGACAACCCGTCTTGATATATATATATGCCAAGTCTGCGAGTACATCCAGGAATCTGGGAATGCCTGGGCATGATAGGAATGTGATTGCTGTTAAATATATATATGATTGTTAACAGCAATCACATTCATATCATGCCCAGGCATACCCAGATTCCAGGATGTACTCGCAGACTTGGCATGATAGGAGTATGATTGCCCTATCTACCCCTCCTAACTATCTACCCTCTTCCTCTTTGAAGTTCACTTACCTTTCAGGAGTCCTGCGGTGGGGGTGCAAGGCCTTTGTCTCCCAGCTCTGCCACTGTATGGAACAGTATAGAGTGATGGGAGTTATGATGTACTTGAGAGCATAATTATATAATGAAAAATACATTGGAAATGGTACAGCAAAACACCCATCACTCTCACACACTTACCAAGCCACACTTACCAAGCCACACATATACCAATCCACACACATATACCAATTGTGACAGTGTAAACCCCAGGGAGATGCTTAGTGTGGCATTTGGGTACAGGTGCTATCCAGATCTTAAATATGGGTCCCTGGGGTGGAGCAATTGGAGAGCAGGATGGGCCAATGCTCCATTTCCCCATTTTGTGGAAACTCCATGCCGGGTTTTCCAGGAGGCAAGAAGTCCACAGGATCCGGTCCGGGATTTCTATGAGGCTGGCATCAGGCTCAGGTGCTGGACATCAAAAACCCCTGGAGCCTGATACTCAGGGAGACTGTTGGGGGAAGAGGAAGTTCCCTGAGCTCCCAGGGCAAGGAGAGGCCCTGAAGAAGACAATCCCTGAGCCAAGTGAGGCAATACCTGCCTGGACATTGTGTGTGCTGTCTGGGGGAGGTTTTCCAGAGCCTGGCGTAGCTGGGTCTGGCTGGGAGGTTGAGGTAGTGGGTGATTAGGCTGGTCAGTCTGGACCAGCGTAGTTTAGTTAGAGAGGGCTCCAATTGGGAGCTAGGTTTTCGTTTTATGATTTGGTTTTGGGGTTTAAGCGATTAAAAATAAATTGCTGTTTTGTACAAACTTGTGTTCCTGACTCTGATTGCCCTAGAGGACTGTGCTTAGGATCCCTAAAAGTGACATGTATGGCCCTCATGCTATAGGGTTTGTCACACAATCCACACACATATACCAATCCACACATATACCAATCCACACATACTAATCCACACATATACCAATCCACACATATAC
>VKOC01038014.1:0-10219 GCA_009364415.1 Spea multiplicata | reverse complement strand
GTATGCTTGAGCGGAATCTCAGCACTCAGAGGCAAAGTTTTTAGCAAAGAATGTCCTAAAATCGTAAATCTGTTTAGAATACAGATACAGTTTTGTACATTCTGTATATGTGGGAGGAATATTTTAAGGCACACTTTTTAATACCATGATAATTTGCCTTTTTGGCACTTTCCTGCGGCAACCAGCTGACCTTGGATAATAGAAAATGTAAAATTAACTATTGCCAACCTAATGGCCTCATGGACAGAGGTAGCAAACTATTCAGAAAGAGCTTAAAGAACATAAACTGTGTAGAAACCGGAACTCATAAATTCCACAAACTGAATACATACACATTGCTAAGTACTAGGGAAGAGTTGTTACAGAAAGTAGCGCATCCTCTTTGTGTATCAGTGTATTGAAGATGTATTGAAGATGTTACAGTCCCTATCTACTGAAATGTGCTTGCCTATCAAAACCTTAAAGATACCCCTGGACCTACCTCTAATAAGTATTTTTATACATTATGATGGTCTTAGTAGTATTTTGTTCACAATCTGCACATCCAGGTGGAGTGACAGTGCAGTTAGAAAAAGACTGAACATGTATGGTTTGTTTGGAAGGGTTGTCAGGAGAAAGCCTCTTCTCTCTAAAAAGAACATGGCAGCACGGATTAGGTTTGCAAACTCGCATCTGAACAAACAACAAGACTTCTGGAACAATGTCCTTTGTCTCCATAATGCACAGCGCCACAGCATATCAGCACATACACCTCATAACAGCTGTCAAGCACGGTAGTGGAGGGGTAATGATTTGGGCTTGTTTTGCAGCCACAAAACCTGGGTACCTTACAGTCAACCATGAACTCCTCTGTTTACAAAAGTATCCTAGAGTCAAATGTAAGGCCATCAGTCAGACAGCTAAAGCTTGGCTGAGATTGGGTCATGCAACAGGACAATGATCCAAAGAACACTACCAAATCTACAACAGAATGGCTAAAAAAGAAAATAATTAAGCCTCAATCCGATTGAAATGCTGTGGCGTGACCTTAAGAGAGCTGTGCATAAACAAATACCAGCAAATCTCAAAATTCCAGTAATGTGTTGTTGTTAATCTGAGGTTGTACCTCATTTTTAGACATGCTAAGGAACAGAGGGTGTACTTTCTTTTTCTCACAAGTGTATATGCGGAAACTCATAACTCGTAAAGATAGTATAGTAGTTTAGGTTGAGAAAAGACTTGCGTCTATCGAGCTCAACCCTTTTCCTATCCCTTGTTTACCGCTGTTGATGAAAAAAAATCCTTCAGATTTCTCCTTGGATCAACAAGCAGTAAATAAATATTAATTCCTATACTATCATACTTAGCCCTCTATGTTCTCCTTCATTGAAAATATCTAGGTCCCTTTTAAAGGCATCTAATGTATTTGCTAGCACCACTTTCAGACAGTGAATTCCATACTTTTATTGTCCTTACTGTAAAAAATCCTCTCCGCTGTCGTAGACAAAATCTCCTTTCTTCAAGTCTTAGCGGATGACCTCTTGTCTTTTGTAATGTTCTATTAATGAAGAGGTCTTTAGAGAGCCCTTTGTATGGGCTCTGTACATATTTATACCGTGTTTGGGAAGATTTTATTTTGAGTAATATACACAAATGTTAATTGGTGTGCAAGATAAAAATTATCAGCAAAGACTAGGGGATCTTAATATGTATAGCTTGGATGAAAGAAGACAGATGGAAAATGAACGAGAAACATTTAAATACTTAAGGGATTTAAAAAGTACAGGAGACAAGCTTATTTGAAAGAAGGAGCAATGTTATAACAAAAAGTCACACTCTCATTCTCGTTCATACTCTCACGCTCGCTAAATGTTTCCCTACCATCTCTGCTAACCACTTCCACTACTGCCAACCACTTCTGCGTCCACATCTTCTCCCTACTCTTCTCTTTTCTCTTCAATCTCCAGTCTGCTATTTTATCTTTGTCCATATCTCCGTGAATGAAACTCAGCGATAGAAATTGTGGCATTTGCGGTGAGGTCCCGTTCCCGATCCTCGGGATCGGGGCAGAAGGCACCACCTCAAGCACCATCATATTGCCCCGAGTTCACCACAACCGCCACCATTATGGCAGAAGTTCCTGCCAGGTTATATCCGTGGAGATGCGGACACAAATAGTGGATTGAAGATAGGAGAGAGAAGTAGAAGATGAACAAGAAGGTGTGGAAGCTGAAGTGGTCAACAGAGTGGAAGTCGTTAGCAGAGAAGATATGTAAACATTTAGAGAACGTTAGATAGTGAATAATAATGTGAGAGAGTGAGTGAGAGAACAAATGTGGGCACCAAATTTTGTTCCAAAGTTAAAATTCCAGCTGAATTTTTTGGCCGAACTGAATGGGCAGGAAACTAAATTTGTAGCCTGAAAGCTAATGAGCCAAAAACAAGATTTGTCCAAATAGTTTTTGGCCCATTTTCCCATGTCTATTAATAAATATGACTGATTGCAAATTAGAATCATAAACTTTATCTGACATTACCGATACATGTATGTTCTAATTACGTATCTATCTTTTTTATATGACAGGAGAATTTGTGGTGTCTTCAGTGGAGGGAGATTTAAGAGTTCGAAAGGATTATGAACTCGATAGAGAGAATATAGCTTTTTATAACATTACTATCATGGCAAAGGACCGTGGAAATCCACCATTCAGCTCTACGGTAAGGTTGTTTTCAGCGTAGCATGGATTGAAACAAAGAAACATGGACTTTAATGGCAGGAGGCAACCATTCCGCCCATCTAGTCTGCTTTCTGTGTCATGGGGATCAGATTGTGTTTTTGATTGACATATAAGTAAACTTACAATCTAGTTCAATGTCCATAAGTAATGCTGGGTTCATAAAGCATCCCAAAGCCTGGTAGAAACAATGGATCTGTGTGTTCAAAATATATACAGTACTTGGCATACATCATAAATGTTATGAAAATGTCCATAACGGTGACCCAAAATAAATACATTTTTTCATTTGGATTTCGTTAATTAAGCCATGGGAATGGCAGCTCCCAGTTCTTTCTGGGAATAAACACAACCACAAACCCAGCTCAGGGACATGACCCCAACAGTGCTGTCTGTCATAGTTAAAGCCACAAGCTCTTTAAGGGGCTTAGTTACATAAATGTAACCCCCACAAAATGTGTTCATCTTGCTCTTCTATTCTCATTTCAGGTTGTTGTTGAAGTTCGTGTGCTAGATATCAACGATAATGATCCAGTTCTTCTCAATCTTCCACAAAATATTACCATCAGCGAGAACACCCCCGTATCAACGCCTGTTACCCGGATTCTCGCTAGTGATGCAGACGCTGGGCGCAATGCTATTCTGACCTTCAACATAACTGCAGGCAACGCTGAGAACACATTTTATATAAATGAAAACGTACGTTGGCGCAAAAATCCTAAACAGCAATAAAGTCAAATCTCTTCTCTCTACAGGGGACAGAAGCCATCGTGACTTACTCTGAACTAATCTAATTAATCGTACCAAGACAGAAAACCTGAACCCATTTTCCTACTCATGTCCTTTGTTGCTTGTTTGACTACTCCTGCATATTCATTTGATGTATTTATACCTATGTATGTCAGTATATGTTTAAGATATATGTATGCTTTCATTATACAAAATCAATCTAAAGAAGCTCACAAGAAGCCCAAAATAGAATACTGGCACAGGCTGTACGTGAATGATACTTAATGGTTTCATTTTTAGGGCAATTTTGATATCTAATTCTAGTGTTCCAAGACAAGTACTAAAGAGAGAAAGCTATTTAAATTGAATCTGCCTTATTAAGGAGGAATTATCTTTCCTGTCTCGGATATCATTTAAAGTAGCCTGCAGCTAGGTAATTTATCATGCTTTTAATTCTGTTTATTAATCAATTTCATATTGTAGACATGAACCTTCTGTACTTTATTTTCAGACTGGAGTAGTCTATGTGAATCGCCAGCTAGACCGAGAGAAAGCAGCTGAGTATAAGCTAACAGTGACTGTGAGAGACAATCCAGAAAATGTCCGGAATTCCAGGCGGGTATGTTCTGTAATCCATATATATACAGTATCTCACAAAAATGAGTACAACCCTCACATTTTTGTAAATATTTTATTATATCTTTTCATGTGACAACACTGAAGAAATGACTCTCTGCTACAATGTAATGTAGTGAGTGTACAGCCTGTATAACAGTGTAAATTTATAATGTAATGTGTAAACATTGTCAACAAAAGTGAGTAACGTAAAACTTCTAACTTAAAATACACTAATTTTCAGTTTTAATGCACTGCTTTGCAGTATCTAACAGGTACACACAGTCCTTTTCTGTTCTCCGTTTACTGCATACACTGGGTTGATCTCCTCTGTTATTATTTGTAACCTGTTTGTTATGGGTTATTGACACATAATTGCAGTTAGAAATATTTTGAAGGACCTTCGAAATGAAGTGTACACGGCCGAGTCTCTTTAAAGATGCTGTTCCACCTAGATGTTTTTCCCCAAGAAGTTATTATGTACAACTGTTGAATACATTCTTCTTCCCGTAGAAATGTTCCATTTTCTGTAGACTCTTGCACAGCGTGTTCAGCTGTGTCTCTGTGTGTGGACTGCTCTGTTCTGCCTACCGATATCAGACATCACAGAATGGGCATTTGTCATCTAGTTTCAATGGGACTGGGACTGGGACTGGAAGTGGTTATGGGAGGTTAGACTGCTGTAACGTAATACTTCTATAAGAAAGCTTTTGGAGAATGATATGACTCTATTTCAAAACAACTTTTAATGAAGTTTTTAAGTGACGGGTATCATTAAGGTGAAAAAATGGAGGATTTTAGGAGGTACCCTAGGTGGACCAGTACACTTAAGAGATTTGCAGGCTCTAGACTGAGGTTTTAATATTATGCCTGTGTCCTTTTTAATTACACACATTTAGATAGATGATCATAACTTAAGTGCTTCACAGGCACATTCCCTACAAGCACCCTGTTATGGACTCACTTGGCTGTAGGAGCTAGATGACTTTGATATACTTGTCGTTGACAATCAGATTTGTACATTGGTGTTCTAAATTCTACTTATATCCCTGTAAGTTTAATGGATATTATCTTAAATCAAAAATATGCTGCCCAAAAATTATTTTACGTCATGTCAACAGTTTTACATCTCCATTCCCCATGACACTCTCTGTCATCCTGTTTTTTATATTCTTATCTTCTTCTTATTTATGTACAGGATTTTGACTTATTGGTTGTGACCATATCTGATGAAAATGACAACCACCCTCTGTTCACTCAGGGATCCTACGGAGCTGAAATAATGGAGAATTCACCGGCAGGTAGTATATTCCGCCAGGGAACAAAATAATATAAAATAGGAATTGTTATATATATATTTATATATTTATATTTTATATAATTATATTTTAGATCCAATCTAGATTAATGCAACAAACATTGTATCTATGTAACGAACTAACATGATATGCAATGGGAAATGTGTACATATTTCTATGATTCTAAAACACACAGACACTGTGTGTCTTTGTCTAGAGACTAATTTTTACTGTATGCATTATTTATGAAAAGTGATAGAAGACATAAATTGAGTAAATTATATAAAAACATATGTGAAAAGGTAATTAAAGAGTTGAAACTATGTAACTCGGGGAGGATAGCCAATGTAGCTGATGACTGTATATTATAAACATATAATAATACAGGGATGTGGTACAAACAATTTGGTAGCCTAGGGTGTTTACTAAATGCATTATTGGTGTAGTTGTTAAATAGGTAGCTGCAGAGTACAAATGTTTTAGTCCAACCTAATGACAGTAGGTAGGCATTCTACAATTCTTAACAAATAATTTGGACACACAAAGAAAGATGTGTTGGTTTATTTTGGTACATCAAAAGGTAGTATATTCCGTCATGAAATGGATAAAGTATTATATGGCTAAAAAGGTTCTTTGGCTGAATGTGGTAACTTTTACTGGGCTAGCATAGAAAAAGATGTACAATCACGTTCAATTTTCTGGAGTTTTGTTCACTTGATAGCTCAATAAAAAGCTATCGACATTGACTTATGACTCCATCTTCTAGAATAGCAAGGATTCCCTCCCTTTGTTCTTCCTTGCAATCAAATGACTAGTAATTGCGCTGGTGTGAATAGTGGAAATATCAGGAAGGCTGTAAGTAGTCCACCATATATCTTTTTGACACGTACAATATCCAAACAAAAAACATATAATACCTGGAGCAATACATCATAATTTTAAAAAGCGAGCAAGCCCTTTTTATATTGTTGTTATCTTTCCAGAGCCGTTGTGTTTAATATTTTCTCTTCTAACTCTAACAATTCCATTTAAGTATCTCAGACTATTAATAACTGATCCACATAGAAGACAATAATGGTCTGAAATACATACATTACATGATTAGAATATCCATGATCTCTGATTTATGTGCAAAAAATATCATTCTCTCAGTCTTCCCTTAACCCATTCAAATAAATAGATAAATAATTAAATCACCATTAGTAACCCATGCTTGTGGAACTGCTCAGTCTCCTATTTCCAACCAAAGACAAATCAGGTGATAATTGAATCACTATTGTTTGTCTATATAAGTAAAAAAAAACTTTTTCCGTGGGGAATAAATCCACATGCTTTTAAACTTTAAGCAAGGGTAATCTATTAATGTAAAAGATCCACCATAAGCAGCCCTACAAAGGATTGCCACAAGAGTATAGAGCAGCTGTTCCTTTAGAAGTCCCCAAAGGGTATTAAATGCCCTTTCTTCCCAAATCTCTGATTCCCAACAAAACTTTGTTTGAATTCTAGCCATGCCGACGTTGTGCTTCAATGGATTAGTCTTTCTATTTACGTATGCTCATCTGGTATTGAATCTTTGACCTGATGGTTTGAGATTTGGAGCTTCATTAACATTGATCAAGTTGCTTTTTTAGCAGTGGTTGGACAGCAAAAACAAACACAACACTATATATGTATTCAAACGATGTCTAAAAACAGCTGAGAAGTCTATGTATGGTATACTTTAGCCACAACTATGTTAAAGGTTATTTGAAGAAAATAGTTTACCTAAAAAAATCCATAGGTGAAACACAGGTGATCTACACTGTGCCCAGTAAGATGACAATACAGCAGCATCCAAAAAGGTGAATAGATAGGAAGGTGCTCTAAAACCACACAGAATGCCAACAATAACACATCAGTATATCCAAGGGAGTACTGTGGATGAATTTTCTCAGCATATGTAAGAACACACATAAAAACAGAATATAGTGTAGTAAATATAAAGCTGGGGCGAGTAACCATCTCCCTAATGACCACTCACTAATTTTAGAGCAGCCCACTGCTCTATGTAGTGCCCACCAGTCAAGCCCACCAGGTATCAGTATTGATCGAAGTTGTGAACTCTCAGATAGAATCAATTCTCAGTGGCACATAATGCAAAGTAGGAGATGTAGCACTATGATGCAAATAGTATAAAATGTATTCTAACTCATAACAAATACCTACATACAAGCAAGTAGGAATGTCCAGTCCTTAGTTTCACCACCTCTATGAAAGTCCACACTGTCAATAGTTCACCGAACTGCTGTCCTGTTGCACACCCTTTTAATATATGTCTCATGTTTGGAAAATGTACTTGGTCATATTAATAAACTATTTGATAATGATAGTGTTTAGGAGATGTACCTGACTAAACTGAGTCTCTTTTTTTAACACTATGGGAGTTATATATAAAGAATTAGTCTAGTAGTAGTCAAGTAAATGCAGTGCAGCAAATTAAGTTTTGCTAATTCATATGTAATCTGCTCGGGGGTAATAAAAGAGTTTAAATACCTGACTGGTATAACGTGTAAAATCCAAGATTACATTAAAATGTGTTTTGGTTACATCTGGCAGGACTGATTTTATCTGTTTATTTTTTCCAGCAGGATTATAGCAACTACGAGGGTCTTCTTCATTCAGTCTGCCAGGGCTGCAACAGCCTGAGCCATCACAATAACATGTCTCATCTTGTACCCCCATTCATTATTAATGTGTGTCATGGCAAATCACAGGGGCATTTGGAAATAAAGGGAAACAGTTCAGAAGGGGGGTTGTTTGAAACTTAATAGAAAATGTATTGTTTGGAGATTTTAACTTTTATATTTCATCTAGGAACATCTATCACAGTCCTGAATGGGCCAATTCTAGCTTTAGATAATGACTTAGGACCAAATGCAGTGGTGTCATATAAATTACTTGGGGCACAGATGGATCTATTTACCATAAATAGGAGCACAGGTAAGGTACCCTTTGTTTCTGTTAAGGTAATGTGTTTTAACTTAGCTTGGATCATTTATTTATTTCAATTACCTTTAGATCTATGGTGTCTGTTCCCTAAAGGGAAAGTTGGAATGTGAAAGGTGGGGAGGGGGGTTATTCTCTCGCTTTTCCATTCATTATGAATTTCAAACTCCAGTAGGTTTCTCCAGCTAGAATGGCTGAGCTGGCCTTGCATAATTTAATGTGAAAATAGACATTTTGGAGAAATCCCACTGATTTAGCTATACATTATATAGGGCCAGCCAAACTCTTACTGCAGCAGAAGTTCACTGGGGATGGGCCTTTATAATACGTAGTAGTATAGACCCGTTGAATAATAACACATATACGATTGTTATGATTTATACAATGATAAACTTGGATCTTATTGTCTCTCCCTCTGTAGGGGTTGTTGCTGTGGGGACTTCCAAAGCAATAGACAGAGAGGCATTTTTAGTCCCTGTACTGAACTTGACCTTGGTGGCAGAGGACACTGGAAAGCTAAACAGCACAGCCAGACTTGTGATAACAATCCTAGATGCCAATGACAACCAACCTCAGTTTAATCCACAAAGTATTATTGTACATCTTTGGGAGAATAGTCCACCAGGTAAGATAAAGAATAAACCCCAAGTGTAGTGTAGTATTACTCAGTTCTGTTTTCAGTTTTTTAACAATCTGCAAACACAGGTAATTTTTAAAAAAATATATATATTTATTTACGTTTCCTACAACCCTTCTCTGAAGTACCTGTTCTTGTAGAAAAAATATAGGGAATTGCATATACAACTATAACTAGAAGATATTTATTAAGTATATGGTATCTCTATCAGTTTGTGCAAAATTAAGTCACATAGGCTGTTAACACAGGGATGCTGGAGCCCCGGATTGCAGTCCGGAGATGCGACCCAGAAGGGGAGTGCGACAGCTAAGATGAACAGCCGCTAAAACATTGGCGGATGACACAATAGCCTCAGGTTCATGACTCTCCTCTTCCAGAAATGTATGCATGCGAGTGAGGGCTTCGGCCTTGACATTCTTGGAACCTGGACGGTAGGTCAAAACGAATGGAAACCGGGAGAGAAATAGAGCCCATCCTGCCTGCCGAGGATTAAGGTACTTGGCGGTTTCTATGTACTGCAGGTTCTTATGGTCTGTCAAAACCAACGTAGGAACCTGTACGCCCTCCAGAAGATGTTGCCACTCTTCCAGGGCAAGGATGACGGCCAAGAGCTCCTTGTTTCCCATGTCATAATTTCTCTCGGTAGGAGAGAACCTCCTCGAAAAATAACTGCAGGCTCTAAGAAAAAACAGCTCCAACCCCGGACTCCGATGTGTCGACCTCTAAGACAAAGGGTAGTTGAGGATCTGGATGTTATGACAAATCCCAGAGTGACCTTGCGGACTTCAAAGGTGCACTTCTCTAACTTGGCGTACAGTCCATGTTGCCGAAGTTGGTCTAAGACATGAGCCACATGTGTACGCTGTGTTGGAAGGTCAGTAGAGTAGATTAGAATGTCGTCCAGGTATACTACGACAAATTGTTGGAGACAATCATTGATGAATTCTTGGAAGACTTTTGGAGCATTGCACAAGCCGAATGGCATCACCGTATACTCATAATGTCCAGATCGGTTGCGTTAAAAGCAGTTTTCCATTCATCATTAGCTCAGATTCTGACCAGGTTATACGCTCCCCGGAGATCCTTCTTAGTATAGATAGTAGCACCGGTTAACCTGTCAAAAAGTTCTGAGATTAGTGGAATGAGGTATATATTGTGTCTGGTGATCTTATTGAGACCCCTGTAGTCAATGCAGGGACGCAACTCTCCATCCTTTTTCCGAACAAAGAAAAACCCTGCTC
>VKOC01038011.1:0-11367 GCA_009364415.1 Spea multiplicata | reverse complement strand
GAAGGACGCACGTAGTGAACGCCGCGAATATTTAAAACCGGAACTACAGGACTGCACAAAGGAAGCAGGACTTGAGCAGAGTCATGTGATATCACATGAACTATGCTGAGTCCCGCTTCCTCTGTGCTGTACAAAAGACCCTCCCACAGGTAAGCGGCAGCCAGCAGGTTGCCCTGGCTGCCGATCTTACACGGGCCGAACCTCGAGGTCTCATGTTGGACACCCCTGGTCTAGGCTATAAGAAGATTGCAAAGACCCTGAAACTGGGCTGCAGCATGGTGAGCAAGACCATACAGCGGTTTACATGACAGGTTCTCGTCAGCATCATATCCAGAGGCTGTCTTTGGGAAATAGATGTATGAGTGCTGCCAGCATTGCTGTAGAGGGGGGTCAGCCTCTCAGTGCTCTGGCAATATGCCACACACTGCATCAAATTGGTCTGCATGAAGGAACCTTCTTCTAAAGATGATGCACAAGAATCCTGTCCTCCGATGAACTTCCGGGTGACGTCCGCAGTGGCGCAACCCTGAAGGGAATGCCTGATCTCGTGATCGGCATTTAAAAATGTAACAGCTTTCTGGCTTTCATGCCGGAAGCTGTTACATGACATTGGACACCAGAAAGTGCTGGCTTCTGCTGTCAGAGGGGAGTCCAGGCTGTCAAACGCTGCAAGAAGGGCAGGACTTACCGGTATGTCCATAGGGGATTCTTTGGATGCGTTTTTTTGTATGTACTGGTACGTCCATAGGGGACTGAAGGGGTTAAACAGTGCTGCAAAAACCGCAGGTCTATTTAAATCATAAGCCGTGATAAAGATGTACCTTTTCTTTTATATAAGAGGAATATACCTAGGTATCAAATGAATTCAATTTTCAAAAGTCCCATCTGGGGTGCCATGTTACCGTATTGGCCTGATTATAGGCCACACTTCCCCCCCCACTTTAAGTCTTCAAAGTGTGGGTGCGGCCTATAATCGGGGTTTGGCTCAGTGATGCGCAATTCATGTTGCCCGACGCCCGGGACATGCAGTTGTTTTTTCTCCTTTTTCATTTTGCCCTGCTGTGGGCAGTGCTGCAGGGGACCTGGATCCTCGTCTCTGGCAGCCATTGAATGTCTGCGCGATGCAAACAAAGACTGCTCCACTATAGAAGCCCCAGCAGAAGTACCGGCCAGCAACAGCGGAGGTCGTCTGAGCGTATCATGTAGACGTTCATTGGCTGCCAGAGATGAGGATCCCCAGCAGCGCTGCAGGGGACCTGTATCCTCCTCTCTGGCAGCCGGCGAACATCTGTGTGATGCACGCCGACAACTTCTGCGGCTTCCCTTAAAGGGAAAACCTTGCTATAATATGACAAGCAAGTCTAGAGTGTTAACTAACAGAGTATATGTTTGTAACCATTTTATGTTAATTAACCTTTTGATAAACCTTGTTTCTCCAATTATACCTCTGCATTTTTATTGGGTATGGGATTGACAGACTTGGCGGTTCCAAGTCTTGACACATTAAAACTATTATGTGTAATAAAATGCTGTAAATAAAGCTATGAATTTATGCAAGCAGTGTGTGTGTGTCAATGTATATCTGTTTTTCTCTGCTATCTCAAGATAAGCTTGAGGTTATTTCACTGCCTGTGAATGCCGCATTAAACAATGCAACTTTTCTAAAATGTATGGCAACAGATCTGTTGTTTTCTGATAAGCTTAAGAGGATTTTGCTTTATGAAATGTTACTACACTAAGTGCCTCAATGAAATGTTCTTTTCTAAATTTAAGAGGTCATTCCAATGTACCAGGCAGCTTTTCATACAAAGAATGCATGCTAAAGTACTTTGGCTGAAAGCAGCGAATCAGTGGCAGGAAAGTCCTTCCACTGAAATAGATAGGAATCAATCAGACACCAGAAGTCTGACCAATAAAACTGGCGAACTGGAGTTAATAATGTCTGCAGAAAATTATGACATAGTGGGTATAACAGAGACATGGTTGGATGATAGCTATGACTGGGCGGTTAACATACAGGGTTATAGTCTATTCAGGAAGGATCGAAGAAAACGAAAAGGGGGAGGAGTTTGCCTTTATGTAAAGTCCAGCCTAAAGGCCACACTGCGGGAGAATATATGTGAGGGAAATGATGATGTGGAGTCATTATGGGTAGAAATATATGGAAAGAAAAATAATAAAATACTGATCGGGGTTTGCTATAAGCCACCAAATATAATTGAAGCAGCAGAAGATCAATTATTAAAGCAAATAAACAAGGCAGCAAATCACAATGAGGTGGTTATTATGGGGGACTTTAACTATCCCGACATAAACTGGGAAACCGAGACCTGTGAATCTCATAAAGGAAACCGCTTTCTGACTATAAGTAAAGATAATTATCTGTCCCAAATGGTACAGGACCCAACCAGAGGGGGCGCTCTACTGGACTTAATATTAACCAACAGACCTGACAGAGTAACTAATGTGCAGGTCAGAGGGCACCTAGGAAATAGTGATCACAATATAATACATTATAACTTGTCCTTCAATAAGGGAACTCTTAGAGGAGCCACAAGAACTATGAACTTTAGGAAGGCAAAGTTTGATCAACTAAGAGAAGCCCTTAACACTGTAAATTGGGAAAATGTCCTCAAAAACAAAAGCACAGATACTAAATGGGAGATTTTTCAAAATATCTTAAATTCTCACTGTGAAAAGTACATACCGTATGGGAATAAAAGTGTCAGGAGCAAGAGAAAACCAATGTGGATAAATAAAAATGCAAAGGTGGCAATAAATGGCAAAAACAAGGCATTTAAGCTACTAAAACAGGAAGGCAGTGAGGAAGCACTAAGAAGCTATCGGGAAAAAAATAAAATATGTAAAAATCAGATAAAAGCAGCAAAAGTGGCGACAGAAAGACTCATTGCCAAAGAGAGTAAAACAAACCCCAAAATGTTCTTTAACTATATAAATAGTAAAAAGGTTAAAAATGAAAGCGTCGGCCCCTTAAAAAGTAATGAGGGAGACGTTATAGACGGGGATCAGGAAAAAGCGAATCTATTAAATATATTCTTCTCTGCTGTATTCACAGAGGAAAATGAAATGCCAGGTAATATACAGCAGGATGAGATAAATGCCCCAGTACATGTCGCCTGTCTAACCCAGGAAGAAGTGCAGTGCCGCCTAAAAAAAATCAAAATAGACAAATCACCAGGTCCAGATGGCATTCACCCCCGCGTTCTAAGGGAGTTAAGTAATGTAATAGACAGACCCCTATTTCTAATATTCAAGGACTCTATAGTGACCGGGTCTGTTCCCCAGGACTGGCGCATTGCAAATGTTGTGCCAATATTCAAAAAGGGGACAAAAAGTGACCCGGGGAATTATAGGCCTGTTAGTTTAACTTCTGTTGTATGTAAACTGTTTGAGGGTTTCCTAAGAGATGCTATTTTGGAGTATCTCAATGAAAATAAATGTATGACTCCATATCAGCATGGGTTTACAAGGGATCGGTCCTGTCAAACTAACCTGATCAGCTTTTATGAGGAGGTGAGCTCAAGACTGGATCGGGGAGAATCGCTGGATGTCGTATATCTTGATTTTTCCAAAGCATTCGATACGGTGCCACATAAAAGGCTGGTACATAAAATGAGAATGCTTGGGCTGGGGGAGAATGTGTGTATGTGGGTAAGTAACTGGCTCAGTGATAGGAAACAGAGGGTGGTTATTAATGGTACATACTATTCTTTTTAATATATTTATTAATGACCTTGTAGAGGGATTGTATAGTAAAGTATCAATCTTTGCAGATGATACTAAGCTCTGTAGCGTGGTTAACACAATAGAGGACAGTGCACGATTACAAATGGATCTGCATAGGTTGGAGGCTTGGGCTGGGATGTGGCAGATGAGGTTCAACACGGATAAATGTAAGGTTATGCACATGGGGAAGAAAAATCCAGGCTGGGAATATGTATTAAATGGGAAAACACTGGGGACGACTGACATGGAAAAGGACTTAGGAGTCTTGGTTAACAGTAAATTTACCTGTCGCGACCAGTGTCGGGCAGCTGCTGCTAAGGCAAATAAAATCATGGGGTGCATCAAAAGGGGCATGGATGCCCATGACAAGGAAATAATTCTACCATTGTACAAGTCACTAGTCAGACCACACATGGAATACTGTGTACAGTACTGGGCACCAGTGTACAAGAAAGATATAGTGGAACTGGAGAGGGTTCAAAGACGGGCAACCAGAGTAATAAGGGGAATGGAAGGACTGCAGTACCCAGAAAGATTATCAGAATTAGGGTTATTTAGTTTGGAGAAAAGACGGCTTAGGGGGGACTTAATAACTATGTATAAATATATAAGGGGGCAGTACAGAGATCACTCCCAGGACCTATTTATACCCAGGACTGTATCTATAACAAGGGGACATCCTCTACGGCTGGAGGAAAGAAGGTTTCTACACCAGCACAGACGGGGGTTCTTTACAGTAAGAGCGGTGAGACTATGGAACTCTCTGCCAGAGGAAGTGGTAATGGTAAACTCAATAAAAGAGTTTAAAAGGAGCCTGGACGTTTTTCTTGAAAGCAATAATATCACAAGTTATGGATAGTAGATTAATAGGGACAGAACGTTGATCCAGGGATTTATTCTGATTGCCATATTTGGAGTCGGGAAGGAATTTTCCCCCTGGTATGGGGCAATTGGCATCTGCTTCATAAGGGTTTTTTTGCCTTCCTCTGGATCAACACGGTAGGGACACAATATGTATATAGGTTGAACTTGATGGACTTTGGTCTTTTTTCAACCTTATGAACTATGTTACTATGTTACCCCTTCATGGACTGATCCAGGGGGGGCATCTGGGAAATAAGCTTTAGGGCAAGATAGCCAGATTGGCCTAGGGGCAATAGGACATATGTCCCAGTGACCACAATTTACATGCTTGGCCGCATCGCCCATGTTCTGTTCCCCCTTATGGCAGCCATGTTGTGTGAGATGGTAGATTAATAACTGCGTGGAGCAGAGAGGATCCGATAAAGATAACCAGACACTTATAGTAAGTTTGGGACTTTAGCTTAAAAGATATTTAAAAAATTATTTTATCTTTAATTTATTATATGGTGGTCCTGGCATCTGGAACTGCCTGAACCAGCTTGTATTGGTCATTTGTGTCCCCAAACAACTTGTCTCTGCCATCTGTCCCTACCAGACAGCTTGCTTATGCCACCTGGGTCCCCTAAACAGCTTGTCTGTGCCATTTTTCTCCTTAAACAGCTTGTCTTGTTTGCCTATGTGATTTAAATATTTAGGGACCAACACTTTATATTGAGGACTGTTGGCACGTATGTATATAATTATTGCTGTTTTTGATAATATGTTTGTACGAAGAAATTTTTTTTTCTCCTTGAGTATAAATTAAAAGGCTCTATACAGTGATAACTCCTGGTTCTGTATTTAGTAGCTGTCACGGAGCTGGATAGTCCGACCGACTACCTCCACAGACTTGTGCTCCCTTAGCCTGGGACAACACACTTTCCCCGGTTCCCCATCACTAGCCGAGACTCGGTGTGGGGTAAAACCAAAACAAAGACTACTTTATTTTGGACACACAGGGCTGGATATAGCCAGCAAAGCACACATTAACATAAATCAAGACGGGGGGGGGCTGATTTATACAACATGAAACTGAAACAATGGTGGTCACTCCCTGGTTGTAGATCCTGGCTGTCTGCCGTAGATAATCCCCTCAGCAAGTGATGGGATGATATACTGCTGGGGGTAGATACAGAAGTCTGGCTGTCAGGCCTCTCCAGTGGTCCCAGTGATGGAGGGTTCCGTCACAGTAGCGTAGGTTAGTATTGACAAAGCCTGGTTTATGTATTTTTTATTCCATTTTATCTCATTGTACATTGTTGTCAGTCATGTGATATTTTGGGTAATTTTCGCTGAACTGATTCTTTATGGCAATGCTAATAAAGTCTGATTTCCTTTCAACTATTATTAGTTACAAGGCCTAGAAGGGTGATTAGGATCAAGCCTTTCTGTTATTTCCCACAGGTTCTTTGATAAACAGTCATGGAGTTTGTCTAGCAGAAAATATTATATTATGCAAAAAATACCTGGATTAAATATGCAGTAATTGGGTAAGGAAAAGAAATAGACAAGGAGAAGTGAGAGAAAATGTTTTCTTCTTCAGTGATTGTGTTTGAATCATTTGTCTCTCTCACCTCTGTGCGACCCCCCCCACACATTTTTCTTAGTGTGTCCTGTCCCATATCAACGTTTAATGCTAAGACCGCATGATACTCTGTATGTGACATTATTCATTCTGTAAAAAAACAAAACCTCTATTTTGTGGTGGCAGAGAAAAAAATTGGAAGTGCCCCTCCTGAGATCAGGTTCTGGATTTGCCCTGGGAGCCACTGTGGAAACTGGCCCTAGGAGCCACTGTGGAAACTGGCCCTGGGAGCCACTGTGGAAACTGGCCCTGGGAGCCACTGTGGAAACTGGCCCTGGGAGCCACTGTGGAAACTGGCCCTGGGAGCCACTGTGGAAACTGGCCCTGGGAGCCACTGTGGAAACTGGCCCTGGGAGCCACTGTGGAAACTGGCCCTGGGAGCCACTGTGGAAACTGGCCCTGGGAGCCACTGTGGAAACTGGCCCTGGGAGCCACTGTGGAGTGGCAGTAAGTACCATATTTACGTGTGTGGCAGGATGTCCTGATTACAGACAAGAACTCCAAACACCAGCAGAATAAAAGCAAAATATGGTTTATTTTAGCTCTCTGTAAGGTCCACAGTGTTGCACTTTACAGTATAAATAAACAAAATCCTACTCCATCTCTGAGACTACCTATACAAATATATCTCACTAACCACTGGCCAGCTACTCCAGTCCCAGTCATCAAAGTAGTAGTAGCACAACATAGTTTGTTTGGACTGCACCTTCTTTATAAAGTCTGAGGGCCTCTGTCTTGACTGCCTCTCTCCCTGTTTCCAAACAACTAATGCGTCTAACGGCCGCCCTTTAAACACCTTAGTGCAGGTTAATTGGTTCCACCTGCTGACTTCCAGCAATTAACCCCCTCATGCTGGGAATAATGAGCATTCCAACCTGCCACTGATATACACAACCTCCGTTACCTTGACACACGTGATTATTAGTGCAAATACTCTGAAAAATACCCCTCGTCTTATATTCAAGGTTTTCTTATGACCAGATTTCAAATAGAGATCTGACTACAAGACTAAGATCTAGATCCCCGCAGCACTGCAGGCGACCTGGATCCTCCTGGCTGCCAGCGGGTGAACGTCTGCACGATGCGCGCAGACAACCTCCACTCCTGCAAACACTTCTCCGGGGGCTTCTATGCTGGAGCGCCGGCGTCACATGAGCTTCCAGTGCTCCACCATAGAAGCCCCGGCAGAAGAGCCAGTTGCAGCAGCCGAGGTTGTCTATGCGCATTGCGCAGACGTTCACTGGCTGCCAGAGAGGAGGATCCAGGTCGCCTGCAGTAAAAAATCAGCATATTTTATAATTTTTTTTTTAATAGTAAATTAGATGATATGATAAAAATAATGGTATCTAAAATTACAGCTAAACAGCAACACTGAAGAGCCATTGTCCCAAAATGTACTACGAGTAAGAAACCGTCTTGTCATTAAGGGGTTAAATATGAAAAAATAGTTTCCAACAATTAATAGTTACTAATAAAACTTTGTTCTTATAGGGTAGTCTTATATTCAGGCTTTTTCTTTTTTCCTAAATTAATCAAATTTTGGGGGGTCGTCTTATAATCGAGCAAATACAGTATATCATATGCCAGGAGATGTGATTGACAAAACATATCTTCTGGATGGCAGATATCTGGAGGTTGGAAAAGGGGGCACATTTTTAATGGAAATCTCACAAAAAAAGTGCATATGATGGCTGCAGTGTGCATTTAGATTAAGCCACAACCTGATAAAAATTACTTTATAGTTTACTGCCTTACCAACAAAAATGTAGTGCTTTTTAAGTACTTTAATATGCATTCTTTACCTGTAGAAAAAAGTCTGCTTAGAGAAACTACAGCTCCAGAGCACCAATGTACCACCCCTAGTGGTCTCTATAGGCCCCTTGGAACTCTCATGCGTGTTAGCACTATAGCTTGCTGGTGGTGACTCTGGACGCGAGGCACCTGCTTAATTTGCCCTGATGCTAAAGGCTGTGGAGCTCAGAGCTTTTGGGAGAAGGGTTTTATGTGTGAAGTGTATACTCCATTGGGTGAGGACTTACAGGACAGAGACCTCCATGGCCAGTATTTGCACCAAGATCTGATATCCAGCAGGTTTCAGTCAGAAGCATTTGTCATCTTCCCCACAGACTACACTAGCGACCCCTTACTGGGCTGAGGTGGGCTGAGTGCAAATACTGAGCAGTGCGCAAAGGAGGCCTGATAGAGAACTATGTGTGGTTTGCTGCGACTATTGTATGTAAATACCCCCTTGTACTGTTTAAATACTGGTGTGTTTCCAAAAAAGTCCTGTTTTCACCTTAACATTGGTGTTCGGGGTGGACTGCTGTAATAACTCACTGTCATTTTTTGGACAGTACGCTGAATACGATAAGCTATGGCTAGCCACGCAGCTCTAGTGCAGCGACACCCCCCTTCTATCTACAACTTTAATTTTCATGTAGTAGAAAACGCCACCCTTGCAAAGAAGGAGTAATGGTAGATTTAGCCTACAAAAGACAAGATGTAGAAGCCAAAAGCAAGCACACAATATTGAAGTGTAATGCTTATTAACAGATGTCCTTAGTACGACTTAGTAATGCTGCCTTAGATGGCGTTGTTGCCCTCACTACAGATGTTCATACCTAGGAATCTAGGTGCATTGCGGAACACCCCACTTCTCCTTCAAAAATGTTATGCTTTCCGCGACTTCAGCGTGACCGTCCACTAACGTTAGTGGACTGCCCCCTACGTCAGTAGGACCATCAACAATGTTAGTAGGACTGCCCACCTATGTCAAAGGGCCTACACACTGACATCAGAGGTACGGCCCACCAACATCGGCCCGCCTATGTGCATCCTGAGAGGGGAAGGTGGTGCAGGGTAGCTGGAGCCAGAATGTTAGATGTTTTAATTTCTGATGCCTGCCTGGTTTGAATCTTTAACTCACCCTCTCTTATGAACTTAGTGGGTAATAAACTTTACCGTGAATAGGGCTTTTTTGTAAACAGTGTGCTTCAAAACCACTAGAAGCAAAAGTGAGTTTGTGTTATTTGTGAATATTTCAAATAATGCAATGACCTCACTCATAGTGATATGCAAACCACTTGGAAAATAATAAATAGTGATACATTATGGATGTTAATTTTTAAAGTTTACAAACATGTTTAATGAGTTTATTATCTGGTCATTGATATATTTAAAATATAGAAAAACTGAAATGTAAAAGAGAAAAAAATGATCCGGTGATGTTTGTGAAATGTCTGGGTAAACAACATTTTTTATGATAATGATCTGCTTCACAGTTAACAGAAGTATTGAGAACTAATTTGGCTTTTGCAAATGCAAGGACTGCCTTCTGTAACCTGCTGCTGCTAGATAAGCCCTTCTGGTGAATTTACAGGTTATGCAATAAATTATACTTTCTTATTACAGTTGATAAGCCCAACCCTCATAAAATGAAATGGGGAATGAAAGACACTGATTGACAAACACAGATCAATACATCCGGGTTACAAGCAGGATAGCCCTCCGAAATCTTAAGCCCCAGACTGGGGCCATATGTGCCTCCCAATAGCATACCCCATGTCTGTTCTATTTCCCTGCCTATCGCACCCATTACTCTGATCCTCCCATAGACACATCCTATGAAAGCAAGGGCGACCCTAGGGTTAGTGGCGCCTTGGTGCAATGTTTCTTTGGTACCTCCCCCGTAATGAGCACACATACATATGAACACTTGCTCTAATACCCACTCACTCTAACACCATTTATTCTGCTCCTTTTCTCCACCTCCCAGGCAGCACTAGTCCTTGGTTCACCCCTGACACTCCAACACCATGTGCTGATGCACACACTCACGCTAATACATTCCACCCAGACACACATACTGACTCCAAAAACTAACCGACACACTCATGTTAAGACCATACAGTAACAGACACACCACATGCCAACATCATATACTCATAAACACCTTACAGTAACACATGCTAACACCATAAACTCACACCACACCCTTAAACAC
Source organism: Spea multiplicata (assembly GCA_009364415.1). Taxonomy (NCBI): domain Eukaryota; kingdom Metazoa; phylum Chordata; class Amphibia; order Anura; family Pelobatidae; genus Spea; species Spea multiplicata. The sequence continues at coordinate 1,129 of VKOC01038011.1, read as the reverse complement.
ATGCACACACACTATATATACTAATATTGAAGTGGAAAAACACACGCTCTGTTCATTGGGAACACCACAGATATTTATACATACAAACTTATTTAGATCAGGAGTATAATTCCATCAACTACCAGACAGACGTTTTAGGGTAACCCCAAGGGAGGGGCGGCAATCCCGGGGTATTGATGGATAGCTTGCGGTCCCTAGATTGTTCAGTCCAAAAAGCCACAGCAGTTTGAAAGTCCTCCAAGACAGTCCACAATGTACCCGGGTGGAGGCTCTATAGACGTGGCTGGTCAACCCCGGTCTAAAGGGGTCTGATAGAAACCGGGGTTCCATAGGGAGCTCCCTCTCCCAATCACCCCTACTTCGTACTCCACCACACGGTTTGCAGCTACACAAAAAAGCGCTCTGGTGGGGCCACGAATGTCCAAAATATTTTGGGTTTAAGTCACTCCTATTAATCCTAGCCACTAAACAGCTCCAGAGTGCTAAGACCTGGTCAGGCACAGGGCAAGGAAAACAGGGATCCAATGGGGCTGGTAACTGTTGTAGACTTCGGGCCCGTGACCCCCGTGTCTGGGTCTTACCTGCTTCGAGGTCCCACACAGGTGTCCTTTCCTGCGCGTCATTGCTGTTGCTGCACAACGCTGAAACTGCACACGCATATGTTCCACCATCCAAGATAGAGCGTAGAGCTCTACACACTGCCCAGACTAAGCACCGGGGACTCAGAAGCACCGGTAAGTTGGGGGAGGGGCATACACAGGAGGATCCAGGTCCCCTGCATCGCTGCAAGTACAATATATTTATATATATATGTGTGTTCTACATAGGCTTGGACCCCCTCAGCTAGCTAATCACAAGGACTGGATAAGGGTACAAGTTCAAGAGTGGAACTACCATCGCCAACCTCCTCTACATGGATGACATCAAGCAGTATGCCAACAGCGAACAAGACATTGACATTGCTGTTCAACCTGACATGGATTTACAGTGAAGAAATTGGGTGTCATTCAGATTGGAGAACTGTGGCCATATTGTACTAAAAAGAGGAACGATACTTAAGATATGGTGGAATTACCAGTTGGGGACAAGGTGGGGTCTGCCGGAAAAAAGATGGGGTCTGGTAAGAGTC
>VKOC01038006.1:0-10767 GCA_009364415.1 Spea multiplicata | reverse complement strand
TGTGGATTGGTTTATGCGTGTGGATTGGTATGCGTGTGGATTGGTGTATGTGTGGATGAGTATGTGTGTGGATGAGTATGTGTGTGGATTGGTAAGGGTGTGAGAGTGATGGGTGTTATGCTGTACCATTTCCAATGTCTTTTTTATGATCTTATTATGCTCTAAAAGTACATCATAAACTCCCATCACTCTATACTGTTCCATACAGTGGCAGAGCTGGGAGGCAGAGGCCTTGCACCCCCACCGCAGGACTCCTGAAAGGTAAGTGAACTTCAAAGAGGGAGAGGGTAGATAGTTAGGAGGGGGTAGTTGCGGCGGGCTTAAGGGGCTCTGCGTTAATGTGGCCATATAGGACCAGTCAGTCCGGTCCAGACTGGGCCTATTTTAAGGTGGGGGTTACATAGTGAAAAGGGGGAACATAGTGAGAAGGGGCAGATAAGATGAAGAGAGGGGGTAGTGTGAATGCGTATGAGAATGAATAAATGTGTGAATGAATTGTGTGAATGTGTATGACAATTAATGAATTCATGTGAGGATGAATTGCTTGAATGATTTGTGAGACTGCATTAATGAATGTGTTAATGATTTGTGTGAATGATTAAATGCAAAGATGGTACATGAAGGGTAGGCTTTAACAATAAATAAATAAATATGGGCTGCTCAGGCTTAAATGCCCGGGCCTATTTTTTTTCCCAGTCCGGGCCTGGGCGGACTAAACAATATATGGCCATGTCGTGTGATGGGATCCCCAATATTTATGTCATAGATGTTTTTTGAATAGTATTTGCAGGTTATGCACTGAATCTTTGCTTTGTTTTAAGACTTTAAATTGAGCCCAACATAAGACATGAGTCAAGCTGGAGGGCTATTGCTAGTTCCTCTCTAACTCCAGGTTTCTCCTTCTATGTATTCTGATACATGTATTCATATGATGACTCGAATGCCCTGTTAATGGAAAAATATATTGCTTAGTTAAACAGCACACATCCCTTTTAAGACAATGGTTTCTAAAATTGTTATCTAACAAACTATATAAATAGTGCTATTGGTGTACCACATTTACCACACTCACTATGGTGTAATTTTAACATTTTGTTGTTACTTTCATTTATTAATTCATACAGCTAACCTGGTTAACGAACAACCTGATCAGACGCTAGTCGAATGGTTGTTAGTGACATTATCTCTAGCATGTTTTACTAACTGTATACCCCAGCTAATAGGAATAAAGCAGCCATTTCCAGATCTAATTTTCCACATTTATGCACCACTCCTCTATATTTAGACACGGTACACCAGTTTCATGCGAAGCCTCTCTCATGCAGCATACACTTGACCACAAATATGTAGTGGCAGCCAGACATCAATATTCATTCTTCTGGTTTAGTGTATTTTGTCTAAAAATGAACACTGTTTATCTTATTGTGTCTCTTGTAGCAGTTAAATATACACTTCTGATGCCCATATAGTTTATTTAAAAAAAACAAAACCAGCAATGAAGTATTCTAGAGCATCACAACCATTATCATCAAGACAAAGCTGAATGAATAAAATAAATTTTGCTACTGATTTTATTTTGTTTCAACACCATGAACACTATTTAATAAGGTTTTTGGTGTAATTTTTCATTTCTAATCTTGCACATAGTTTCTGGGAACTATAGATAAGTGAAACAGTCTCCCAGCAGAAAGTAGAGGCTAATACAGTGAGGGAATCTAAATATGCATGCGAACATAGGCAGTCGAGATATATGTCCTCCTGTGCTGACTGTCCATTAGCTTCCAGTTGTTTATGAGGCCAAAAAACTTTGTTCTACGTCTAAAATTTTAATTCATTATTTCATGTTCTGTATTATATATAGTACACTTATACACGTTATCGTTTCACCACAAGTAACAAAAACAGTGTAAGAGAATGTGAATAAGTACTGACCACTGCTAATCACCACAATAGTTTTAAGTGGCTCATGGTAACGAATGCTTGGAAAATAATCTGGCATAATATATGTTTTAATGTTATCTACGTGCTACGTGCATACATTCAAAGACTTGTTGGAAAATACACAATACAGAAGCATTTACATTTAACATGTAAGGGACAAGCTTATGTACTGTGATGAGTTGGAATTAACTAAACTGTATCTAAATTGGACTGGTCATCTGATACGTTGGCTGGATGTGCCCGGCCAAACTATGTGTAGAGCAGTGCATATCCAGCCGTCAACCAGGCTGATGTTATCGGGTAGCCACTGGCCTTAAATTGCCAGGGCCACCTCTTTATTGCAGTTAGCCCCTTGCTACAGTGGGGCAAAAAAGCATTTAGTCAGCCACCAATTATGCAAGTTCTCCCACTTACAAAGATGAGAGAGGCCTGTAATTTTCACCATAAGTACACTTCAACTATGAGAGACAGAATGAGACAACAAAGTCCATAAATCACATTGTCTAATTTTTAAAGAATTTATTTGCAAATTATGGTGGAAAATAAGTATTTGGTCAATAACAAAAGTTCATATCAATACTTTGTTATATACCCTTTGTTGGCAATGACAGAGGTCAAACGTTTTCTGTAAGTCTTCACAAGGTTTTCACACACTGTTGCTGGTATTTTGGACCATTCCTCCATGCAGATCTCCTCTAGAGCAGTGATGTTTTGGGGCTGTCGCTGGGCAACACGGACTTTCAACTCCCTCCAAAGGTTTTCTATGGGGTTGAGATCTGGAGACTGGCTAGGTCACTCCAGGACCTTGAAATGCTTCTTACGAAACCACTCCTTCGTTGCCCGGTCAGTGTGTTTGGGATCATTGTCATGCTGAAAGACTCAGCCACGTTTCATCTTCAATGCCCTTACTGATGGAAGGAGGTTTTCACTCAAAATCTCACGATACATGGCCCCATTCATTCTTTCCTTTACACGGATCAGTCGTCCTGGTCCCTTTGCAGAAAAACAGCCCCAAAGCATGATGTTTCCACCCCCATGCTTCACCGTAGGTATGGTGTTCTTTGGATGCAACTCAGCATTCTTTCTCCTCCAAACACGACAAGTTGAGTTTCTACCAAAAAGTTCTACTTTGGTTTCATCTGACCATATGACATTCGCCCAATCCTCTTCTGGATCATCCAAATGCTCTCTAGCAAACTTCAGACGGGCCCGGACATGTACTGGCTTAAGCAGGGGGACACGTCTGGCACTGCATGATTTGAGTCCCTGGCGGCGTAGTGTGTTACTGATGGTAGCCTTTGTTACTTTGGTCCCAGCTCTCTGCAGGTCATTCACTAGGTCCCCCCGTGTGGTTCTGGGATTTTTGCTCACCACTCTTGTGATCATTTTGACACCACGGGGTGAGATCTTGCGTGGAGCCCCAGATCGAGGGAGATTATCAGTGGTCCTGTATGTCTTCCATTTTTGAATAATTGCTCCCACCGTTGACTTCTTCACACCAAGCTGCTTGCCTATTGCAGATTCAGTCATCCCAGCCTGGTGCAGGTCTACAATTTTGTTCCTGGTGTCCTTTGACAGCTCTTTGGTCTTGGCCATAGTGGGGTTTGGAGTGTGACTGTTTGAGGTTGTGGACAGGTGTCTTTTATACTGATAACAAGTTCAAACAGGTGCCATTAATACAGGTAACGAGTGGAGGACACAGGAGACTCTTAAAGAAGATGTTGCACGTCTGTGAGAGCCAGATATCTTGCTTGTTTGTAGGTGACCAAATACTTATTGTACCGAGGAATTTACCAATGAATTCATTAGAAGTCCTACAATGTGATTTCCTGTATTCTTTCCGCCCATTCTGTCTCTCATAGTTGAAGTGTACCTATGGTGAAAATTACAGGCCTTTCTCATCTTTTTAAGTGGGAGAACTTGCACAATTGGTGGCTGACTAAATACTTTTTTGCCCCACTGTATATATAATTATATGTTAGCATATCAACTGTAAAATAAACAAATACCCAGAGACAAATGCATAATGAAAACACAGCTCTATTTGCCAATAATAAATATTTAGAATTTAATTTATAGCTACCATTGCATATGTATGTATTTATTTGTTTTTGTGATATAGTATCTCATTTTCGGTTAATGCCATTTGCAGCCAATATTGCGAAACCCTTAAAAACATACAAGGATCTCAAAAACAGCTAATTAGGTTAATTAAAATAGATGGAAATATTAAACGTAATAGTTTGCTATGTATTTTAAGATTGTACACAGTCTTTTCAACTACCTAATAAGGAAACACTGAAATTTTAAATGGATATGAACCAGACACCACGTTATTGAGAAGTGCTGCTGAGTTCAAAACTCTAATTTTCAACATACAGTTTGTATGAATGTACAAATGTACAGCTGAATAAACAACCAGTCAACGTGTATTTTTTATGATTTGTGCATGTGTGTGTTCTTTATTTGATTGGGTTTATTGCCTGGAAAATAACTATTTTGGAGCCTCGTAGAATGTTATATTTATATGAAAATCACCCTGACTTTATTGCCTACTACTAAGCCATGGTAATCATCAGAGTTCTGCTTTTTATCATTCTCAGCAAAGCCTCTCCATATGTCTTTAACCCCTTAAGGACAATGGGCGGTCCCTAAACCCATTGAAAACAATGCATTTTGAGCCTGTACATCTATGGGCTTTGTCATTAAGGGGTTAACCCTTGGCACAAAGTTATTTCAGTAACTTTGTAGGTAGGGCAATAGAGACACTCATACCATTGCATTGACACCCATACCATAGGGACATGTTGTAAACAACCTAGACTGCAGGATTTGTTTCATAATATGTAATCTACTTGTGTCCACTTAAAAGAACATTTTGAATTATGACATCCTCCTCTGAAATAAACTTCTCTCTTGTACTTAATTAGTGCATGTTCCACCTGTGCCCCAATGTGCAATTGAGTAAGGGGAGTGTGATTTATTTTACTGTTTCAAGAAGCCTAGAACTGAGTCTCGGCATGTAATGTAGCCTGATAACTATTTTATGGCATTTGTTATTGCTGTGATAGCATTGACCTACGGTATATCTAACCATAGTATATTAAATACAAATAGATTTACATTTTACCAAGCCCAAGCGTGTGACAACAATTTTGTTTGATTTATTGCAGATTTTGCTTTTAATCATACACATAATATATCTAAAATTATTTGCATAAGCAAATCCAAGTATCCCAATCAGTAAAGAATAGTTCAAGGGACAGATAAGAACACTGATACAAGATTTTGTTGTAATAATAACAAAGATTTGATTGTAATTATATGCATATAGAATTTAATGTTTTTAAAGTAAAGATGAATTTGAGGGTTAAATATAAATTTAAATTTGACAGTGATATATATAACATGACCAGCACTCATAACAATTAACTAATGACACAATTCTTATCAAACGCAGCTTGCACGTAATGACATACTATAATGAAATGAGCACAGAGATTAGGTCCTGGCTTTTTAATAACCCTGATTAAACAAACTTACGTTATGACACAGTTGAGGTTTTAACATAAAACACTGCACTTAATCAGTCACAAAGGAATTGTTCTCAAAAATTCCACAGTAAGTCAAATTAGGTCATATTCAGTTTGCCAGTGGAGAAATGTTTTGGTTATGTCCTACACTTTATTACTATATTACTTGTTTAATTTTGTATGCTTTAGTTATAATATACAGGACATATTCACCAGTGCCTCTCAAAGAATGTAAATAGGACCTTCGGCCATCTTGATAAAATGTTATAAAGCACTGATCAAAGGAAAGTGACTTTCCAGTATTTTAGGTACAATTAGTATGTGCTCCCATATGTCCGGTTTTCTTAAAGGGGAACTGCATCGTGTGTTGGGGTTAGTGGCTAGAGGTGAGAAGACAGGGGTGTGAGGCCAGAGGCAGTGTGTGGTCAGGGGCATGACCATCCTCCCATGGGAGCTGCGATGGAGATCATTGCTGCAGCAACAGAGGCCTCCATGGATTTCCCATGGACAGTACTCAAAAAATAGTGGCAACCTAAATTCTACAAAGCAGAGGGTCAATTTGAGTTACTTGATGTCATTGACACTATTGTATAGAAAGTCATTTACTTTACAATTTGCAGTACACACTAATTATGGAAGATTTTTCTAATGAGGAATATAAAGTGCATATAAAGTTTTCAAAATCATAATATATTGTGTATAAATTCCACTTGTATGAGTAAGTAAGGCCATGGAATAGAGTACCTTATGATAGTGATCTGTTGGCAGCTTGTTCAGTATTAAGTTCAGAGCAGATTTCTGAATTCAAAGTAAAGTTACAAGAAAATGAGCATATAATTATGTTTACAGAATGCGTTGTACAAAAAAACAGGACACTTCCTGTAAATGAAAGGTTAAATAAAGTAGTGAAAACATGTGAACAATGAAACTGGATGTTAGAGAGATTGAGTGTTTAGTCAACGTTGATACATTTTATTTGGACAAAAAAGAATAAGATGTTGTGTCACATATGTTTTCAGGACCTCATAAGTCTCTCCTTAGGATGCATAATGAAGACAGGTTCCCTGTGGTGCCTTCATAACCACAGAAGTGTCCAGTGGAATAGCCTACTTAACTAAAAACTAAACGTAGGCTTTCAGAAATATATTATATTTTTATTTCTATATTATATTTTCCAGTGTATATCACCCTATTTATTTTGTTGCTCAGAATTATATTGTGGAATTTTTTTATGTGAAGGACAGTATCACATATTGTCTGATTTGACTATTAACTAAAGCACTCCACATGATAGTTTACATTTTGTAAACATGATAGTTTACCATTCTTCTGTGTAAAGTCACTATACTGTGCTAAATGATAGCTCTATGGTTTAAGACCATCCCCTGCATACCACATAGAAGATCTAGTTAGGCTGGAACATTCAAGACAGTCCATGTATGTCCAGCTCTCCAGACAGTTGTACCAAATGGGTCTTGGGATTTAACAAATCCGAGCTTTCTCTGTCTCCCCTCTGCCACCACTGTCAAGAAAGAAAGCCTCCTCTTACAGTAGTGCCATTAGGGAGCTCAACTACAGTGTCTCATGACCAGGAATTATATCTGCAAATGTTTATGAAAACCAATGTGTATACCAATGTGAAAAATCCACATATATTTTAGACCAGAGATTTTCTGATATTTTTGCAATCTTCCATTTCCTGCACATGGGAGAAGGTTTAATTGCACCTCCCCCAACACATTAATCTGGTTTTGGTAGCAGTATAAACTGCTTTGTGTGCCCACTATGTAGGAGGTGAGAGTAGGTTCTCACCCTATTGAGAGTGTGCCTTGACGTGGCGGGTGAGCTTAATTATGCTTTGGCCAATTCTTATAACCAAAACCTCTCATTTATATTATGTTTATATATTTGTTGCCATACTTTATTAGGGTGAGAAGCGCAGACAGTATTTTGTTTTTTGTATACATTTCCTGCACATGCAGAAATTATATATTGTGGGGCCTTTTTTTTAAGGCAATGTAACTTTTTTCTATTCTTTTGAAAGATGAAAAAAACATTCGCAAATGCACAATATATGTTTCTGAAAAGAGCACAGCCATGCTACTACAGTGATTTTGATCTAATTTGTGTATCTATTGTATGGCAGCCTCTGTTAATTTTTTTTAAATTTTAATTACATTCCTGAAAAGTACAGCAATTTGTGTTCTGTTATTTATCCTTAATACAACAATGCCCCACATGCATAGGTTTATTTGTTTTTTTTGTATGTGCTGCAATAATATACACGTTTCAGTTTTTTTTTCAACTTGCAATTGTATGAGTTGTAGGCAAGGATATGAAAGTTACTTGTGACCTGCTGTCATAGTTGTTATTGGCTGATCACAGCAATCACATGACTCCAGCTGGGTCTGTAAGAACTACTTTGGCTCCAACAGCAGCTTTATATTCAACATCCTTTTGTGAGAACCGGTTTAGTATTCATTGATCAATACTATCCTCTGCATTTATATACAACATTAAAATGTTTTTTGTGGCCCCTGACAACCCAGCAAATTGGTCAGGGGCCCCAAGCAGTAGTCTACTTTGTCTTCTAACAAACTGCTTTGCAATAACTATGTGCATAAAGTATGCTTAACAATACATTTGCAGAAACAAGTAGAATAAACGCACATGCTTTACAAGAACAGGTAAACACACAACATAATTGTAATGACCTCTCCATAGGGAGCATATCAGACTATCTTAAATAACATTTTGTTCTCCAAATCATACTTATCACCTATTAGTGTTAATGAGAACTTATTACATATAAAAATAATTAATGAGCTACTTATAAGTAGTTTCTAAATATGTATATCCAACTGTTGCTTAGCTGGTGTTTCTGGGAAATATAACTGATAATATTAATAAATAGCATATTATATGAAGAGGTATGGATCCCATCAGCCCTGTACACTAAATACAATAAGATCTCAGATAATGTTTTTAAACACTCAGATATATGCTCTAATGTTTGGGCATAAATCTTTAGGCATCTCAGAATCTAATTCTGAGGGCTTAGCCGTGCCACATGTGTACTTTTCAGTTATGTGATGTAATGTGGCCAATCTGCCATTGGATCTGTGCTATTGCTAAGTATGCAGACTATTTGCCCAGTGTGCCAGGTGGCCAGTCCAGGCCTGGATATTTATATAACTGAATAACTTTTAAAAAAGAATAATGCATTTAATTTACACTGTTTATGATCACAAGGATCAGATGGTTAGAGATATGGAAAGGACTGTCCCACCTAAACATTGAAACTTGGAAGATGTGCCTGAAATGCATCTTTCTACCTACTGCTTTAAAAGATAAATGCACATATTTTTATCTTGAAAATATTCAGTTCACATTTTGGGTGTATGCTAAATGGGAATTATTTTTCATTTTTAAGCAGTGTTGTAATTGTTCTCCTGGTGTTGTGATTGCTTGCATTCCGCTACCAAAAAGTATCATGTTGAAATAATGTTTGCAAAACTTGCTCTACCTGGCAGTTGCCTTTCTCCTTGAAATGTAGATCAATGTATCACATTTTTTAACAAGCAAAACTGTTATGTCATTAATGAAGTATCTCTCTTTTTATTTTATCATATAGTTAATATTTTTAATACTTTATATGCTTTCTGTTCATATCTCTGCACGAATGTCTACTAGATTTGTAACTATTTACTGCCATCTAGTGCTATATTGTATTGTGGATTGCATGTCATTCTAGAAACACAACTATTATATAAACTATTATATAAATAGCACAATGTCAGCAATTTTGTATACATTATGTACCACCCCTTGAGCCATCTATTCCACATGTGTATCCAAAAAATGCTTATTAATATGCACCGACACACATAATCCCTTAATACTTTTCAGTATCTAATTGATGTAATCATGGGACTAGCTCAGCCATTCATGTAGGAGAAGCTAATCAGACATTTAAATAGCAATTGGATGGATACTTGGAAAAACATAAAATTCGGGGATATCATCTTTAATTATGGGGAAACAGCTTATTGATCCAAGGAGAAAGATGACTGCCATTTTGGGGTCAAGAAGGAATTTTTTCCCTGGTAAGTGCAAATTGGAAAGAGCGAAACTGGGGGGTTTGCCTTCTTTTGGAACAACAGCAACAAATTAACAGATATAGGAAAGGCTGAACTTGATGCACGCATGTCTTTTTTCAGCCTATATAACTATGTAACTATGTAAATGCCAGGACAGTTGCCACAGACAGCCAGGTTAGAACAGGATTCAAAGTCACTAGGCAGAGAATGGTTAAAGTTAAGCCATGAGTCAAGGTATAATGTTCCAGAATCAATTCAACACAGGTAATACAGGACTATACTCTGGTACTTCTGTAGAGCAGTTCCAGATTTTGAAATGTGGCACTGGCTGCTTTCTGGTGAGTACACGCCATGTGGGAACCCCCCACCAGCTAACAGCAGCCTGCCGGCCCTTACAAAAAATTACTGCAGTTTTTCTGAAGTAATACTGCAGTTTTACTGCACTTTTACTGCATTTGTACTTCACTGTACTGCAGTTTTACTGCACATTTACCACACTTTTTTTTTTATATTGCAACCCTACAGTTGTACTTCAATGTACTGCAGCTTTATTGCATTTGTACTTCCGTACAAAAATAACTGCAGTAGCGGATCCTAGTGACGTGACATGGGTATTATGAAATATGTCATCTTACCTCAACTCACCTACACAATCACATAAACCCCTTATTCCCTTTTTATGCCTTATTCAGTAATGCAAAGTTGCTATGTAATAAATAACTAAATACCCTGTTCAGTAAAAAGTCGCCTTTTAATAATACTGAAATTCCCTTATATTTTTACTTCTGCCATTAATGCAAAGAAGAAATCAATAACAAACTCATGAATCCAATGGTTGGGCAATCCATAGAATTCAAGGAGATTTCAGATGATGACAGATGTAGTTTTTCTCTGTCATCATCTCACACCTAGATAGAGTACTTGAGAGCTTTGTTGAGCCATGTAGTGAAGATAACCAGGGCAGTGTTTTGGGAACCAAGCTACAGTGTAGATTGTACCCCCAATACTCTCAAGCCTAGATCCTTAAGAAAACAGTGTTACAGTTAACTAGCATGCAAAAATTATATATTATATGTTGAAAGGGTTACAGGGCAGACCTCTGATATCCCCAACCGGCAACTTTACACTATGGAGCCTCCGTAGCCTGCATTGAGACAGAGCGTCAGCATATGACATCATGCAGTGTCAGAACT
>VKOC01038002.1:0-10533 GCA_009364415.1 Spea multiplicata | reverse complement strand
ACCCCCCCCGTTTTGCACATCTCTTACCTTTCTCTTCTTCTTTTCTGCTTTCTGCTTGCTCTTCCTCCTTTCCCTCTGGTTTGCCGCTCTAGTGCAGTGCGGCTGCGCAGAGCTGTTTATGCTGAGCGCCGGGGCTGGGATATAAACGTCATATCCCATCGTCCGGCGCTCAGTGACAGACAGCACACCGGTAAGTGTTGGACTGGTTAGGGAAATCCGTGATCTCCCCAACCAGTCCTGCACGCTGCAGCTTAAAACCCTGGGGGGGATTGCTCTATTATCGGTCCCCCCCGCATGATTTCCTGGGGGGGATCTGTCCCCCCCGTCCCCCCCGGTTCCTACGCCCGTGCCCATGGGATATGCCAGGACATTTTCCTTCCTTTCTCAACCAAAAGGCCCTCAGGAGGGTCAGAACTGCTTGGCCTCCTCCGAATAGGAAGGCCACTGTAAGGAAGAGGTAGGGAGCCGCAAAAGGCGAGGCGGTGCGTACTTCTGGAAGGGCAAGCCTTGGTGCGAGCTCACGGCAAGAGCGGAAAGAAAAGCGAACGACAGGAGAGGAAGTTCCTGGGTGGCGGTCGTGAGTGTTTGAAGAGCATCAGAAGAGACAGGGAGAAGGAGCTTCCTCCCAGCCTAGGAGGCGCCGAGCGCAGGTTGGGTTCGAAGCGCAAATCCAGCTGGATGTATAGACGGGGTGAGGCGGAGGATCCCTTAAGCCACTGAGTAGCTCCCTTTAGGAGGTAGCGGCAAAGGCCACACCTCGAGAACCACCAGGAAATACCACTGCAGGCTCTATCGTTAAACCAGGATGACCAGGGGAAAACACAAACACAGTCCCCGCTACCAGAAATCATGCAGTCAAGTTTCCCACATTTGGGGAAGTCGCAGAGGTCAGCACAGCCAGAGTACGATAGCTAAACCTCAACCTGGGAGCACACACTTCGCGATCAGGTTATCTCCCCTCCCAGGCAGGCCCGGACTGGCCATCGGGCATTTGCCCAGTGGGCCTGGCCACGGCAGGGCTGCATTGACTTAGGGGCTGATGGAGCTCCAGGCCCCTACCCTACCTACGGCCGCATTAACGCAGGGCATAAGGGGCACCTGCCCCTTAAGCCCGCCGCAACTGCGACCAGGTCCGCCACTCTAAGGGGCCGGGAAGTCCCCACCAAGGCCGGCCTTACAGGTCTGCGGCCGCACAGGGTTTAAATAAAAACATCAGGGTTTTTTTTCAACTTTATTTAACATCCTCCATGTTTAAATAAAGTTTTTTTTTTTAACTTTATTTTAACATGGAAAGATGTTAATAAAGTTGAAAAAAAAAACCCCGATGTTTTAATTTAAACCCTGTCCGGCCGCAGACCCCTAAGGCCAGCCCTGGTGGGGGCTTCCCGGCCCCTTAGGGCAGGGCCGACCTTTGGGGTGTGCGACCGCACAGGGCGCCACACTCCAGGGGGCAGGCGGTCCGGGCAGACGGACAGTGGGGACAATATATATTTTGTCCCCACAGGTGCACCCATTAAAGTAGGCCTCTATGCCTTGGTGGCTTTCATAACCAACCCTCATGTCTCTCTCCCTGCATTGTTTAGGGAATACAGCGGACTCTGGTGGAGAACGCGGACGGCACCTACACCAAGAGGTCCACGGTGGGGATAGCAGATATAATGCGGGAGCGAGAGGTGACCTGCAGCCTGCAGCACATCTCACTGACCGCTCCGCTCAATGACACCCTGTATCTGTCCGGTGAGTCCGGAGAAGGGTTAATAAAAGTGAAACCAGTGAATTAGAGACTTGGTAGGATCATAGAAATGTCTGAGATTTAATAATCCTTGTTGGCTGGATGACAGAGCTGCTCCCAGGTGCAGAGCCTCCTCTCCTTCTGTATCAGTATGTGTCAGCGTGTGTTAATGTTACTGTCATTTTAAATTGCACATCTTCCCTTCACTTCCTGGTGCATTAGGATGTCGGGGTAAAACCTGTCTCATTGGACAAATGTCTGCTTCCCACATTATATTAACCCAAATGACAAATAATGATGATAATATTGGAGGTCCTGAGGTCTTCCTTGATGCTTGCGTGGATTTGAGTTCCGTTTAGTTGAGTTGTAACGCTCTGTTCGGTTAGTGGTACGCGTTGCAGGGTTCTTGTCGCACATTATGTTGTATAATCCCAGTGTGATTTGGAGTAGATACACAATATATAGCAATAGTTCTGTCTAAACAAAGACAGATGAAATAAATAAAGAACAATTAGATAAATATCACCTCGCTCATAACCCCCCCTTGCCATCCCTTGTTTTGTATCTATTTATAGGTGAAAAATATTAAAGATTATAAAAAAAAAATCCCTTGTGATTTCCCACCTGGATTATTGTCACTCCCTACTAATTTCCCTCCCTGCCTCCTGCCTTTCACCGCTCCAATCCATCCAACACTGCAGCTGGACTAATCTTTCTCTGTCCCGCTCCTCACCGGCCGCTCCTCTGTGCCGATCGCTCCACCGGCTGGGATTGATATTTTTTAGTAACCACTTCTGAACTTTCTTACTAAAAAAATTAAAACCCGAAATGGAAATTACTTTACTTAATAAAGAAGTTGCTGAATCTTCATCTTTTCTGTGTTTATTCTTTGGCCGAGCCAGAAAAATGCACATTTTCAAATAATGACCATCGCCTGCGCTGCTAATATTATTACTATTTGTTAAATATAAATAAATGGGTCTGATATAAATGGGAATCGCATCCTCACAATCGTGATTCCTATATATATATAATACTTGTTTTAGATGAAACATTTAGCCATAGTAACGCTGACAGTTATATGAACGTCTGCACATCGATACTTCACCTCACTACTTCACCTGAATATCAGTTTATAGGTAAAAATACTTGAATGGATCATCAATATTGTATCATTTCTAAAAGATATAAGAACCCCCGTGGCCAGCGTGGCCAGTAACAGGCGAGTGCGCACTCACGATGTTTAAACACATTTCTCTTTCTTGCGTCTTCACTTGAAGAAACTCTAGACTTTGAGACAGATTTGGGCGATATGCCAACCTATTTATGGCAAAACTGGAGGAACAATTCCTGGCTACCTGTGATTCCACGTTTCCCCAGTTCCCAGAGACTCTAAAAACTGTTAAACCGATAACTGTTGCACAAACAATGAGTGAGTAGGCTCGCTTTTACTGCGGGATTACATGACCTCACTGAGTTCCCGCTTCTTTGGATTGGGACAAAATTCTATACAAAGACATGGTCTAGACTGGACCAGCCCTTTGTCAAGATTTTAGGCCAGTAATGTCCTCCATAGTTTACTTCTGACCAGCACCATCTTTCCTTAAAAAGCAGATTGCTGGGGTATGATGTCATATCCTGGAGCTCAGCAGTGAGGAAGGCAGTACGGAGCGACAGGGGGGTCGTGGTAATAACTTCAATTAAGCCTTTGGCAAAAGGATATTGGGCTGGCTCTAGTCCCCACGATCACCTGCCATATATTAATGGTCCAAGCACCAGTTTGTGCTTGTGTTGGGAGAGGATGAGAGAGCCCACTCTATGGAAGTTCTCAAGTGAGTGACACCTGCATGTCCTTGATTACAACTCCCAAAATGAAGTAACAGAAAATATCAATAATAAAAGTTATAGCTGGTAAAGGTGATGGAAAACCCTTCCTCCTAAAATTAAGGGGTAGTAGAAGCATTATGAAACACTCATCCACATCTACCAGACGAGCCAAAAGGCTTGTTTTTTCCCAGAAATCCCAAGGTGCTGCCACAACCAGGGGTAGGCGAAGGTCAACAAAAAACGAAATGAAAATAAATGAAAGAAAAACAATGAAAGTTGCAATTGATCCTCTTACCACTTGATGGCGATGTTGAGCATTGGTGTGTAAAGCTGCTTTTGTTGAGTCAGCATTTTACCAGCGAAGGGCGAGTTCTTGTCAGTCGGCTAAAAATGCGAGTTTGCAGCAGCAGACAAAAGTTCCATTCGCAAATTCAGTAAAGCTAACGCGCATTGTCAATAACAGTTCAATATCAGCAATGTTTTGTTAAACTGCTGAAGCCAACAATAAAAAAATATGATTTTTCAGAGCAAGAATTGTTGAGGCAATCTGTGTGGGAGAGAATAATCAGAATATACATAGAATATGTTAAACGTGCTGCTGATCTATTGTGAGATCAACCGGCCTGCCTGCTGGAAAACCTGGCTGATCCCTGTAGGCATGCAGAGATCACCGATATTTTAAGGGGTAGTAGAAGCTTTATTATTAAACGCTCACCACAGACACCAGACACGCCAGAAGGCTTGTTTTTCCCTCAGAAATTTCATGGTGAGTTCACAAACACAAGGGATTCTGGGTAGGCACATGCAAACAAGGTTAACAATTATCCCCTTTGCCTCTATATCCACTTTATACACGGATTCCTTGAAAGTAATCGCCCGCTGTGCAAAACAGCCTTTAGACAAAACTCAGGAAGAGGTACAATAGCCGGATCACCACTCATGGACGGCTGTTTCGTCCTTCATGGGACTCGTCAGCATGAGGTTGTGATACTGGCTTAATAGTATGAGGCTTGGGGTAGCTAAGAAATACCATTACATAAGTTATGGCGGGTAAAAGGTGATGGAAACCCTTCCACTACCCAGAATCCCTTGTGGTTGTGAAAGCACCATGGAATTTCTGAGGGAAAAACAAGCCTTCTGGCGTGTCTGGTGTCTGTAGATGGTGTTTAATAATAATACTTTACTACCCCTTAAAATTTAAGTGGAAGGGTTTCCATCACCTTTTACCCACCATAACTTATGTAATGAGATCACCGATAGAAACCCCTGGAGGCCCTTAAGCAGAAGAGGTCAACATGACCATGGCCTGCACCAACGGAATGCAGGGTCCTACATCTTCTTCAATGAGGCTTTGGGTTGGGTCCATCATTTCAGTCAAGGAGCTGCGTTGACCAAGTTGGATGTAGAGGTGGCTTTTTGGTTACCTGTGCATCCATCATATTTGTACTTTGGCTGTTTTTGGGGTGATGCTTTCTACGTGGATACATGCCTACCCATGGGCTAAAACTTTCAACTGTTTTTCTGAGTTTGTGGTCGGGGCAGAGTCCGGTATTACATTATTGTTACATTCCCTGCATGACTTTCTGTGTTCCGGTCTTCCTGGGTCTGATACGTGTGCGTTGCTTCATGTCACCCTTCAGACAAGAGCGGCTGATTTTGGAAACACGGCTGTTCTCATCTTAAGCTATTCCTTCGCCTACTGAGCGGCTCAGAGAGCGGACGTCTGTGCCAGTGGTAGACAACTCGGGGTACCTCGAGTCACAGGCCATAATCCCTAATCAGAGTTTGTTTTTGGGGCGGATTTTCCATGGCGGGAGATGCAGACGTCTCGTGGCTCTGGGTTTGAAGTTTTTCCCACAAACGATGAGGACGTTCAGTTCAGCCGCGGTCTGTAGAAAGAAATCCCGACCCTGAGACATTTCACGCTGCGTTATTCTGTGACTCTGGGTAACCCAACGTACCAAGTCTATTAAATTACACCGCGGCACCACCATGTTTTATTACACAAATTCCCCTTTATCATTCCGATATGTAACGTGTGTGGAATTGCCCGTTCTAGCAGTAATTCAGCATTTTTCTTATAGCGTTTATTTACATTGTTAATAACATCCTGAATTACAGCTTCTCACCATCATTCTGTTTAGCATGCGCCGAGTATATCTGCAGCACAGTGGTATACCTTTTTATCTTGTCATGCAGGGGATATGTTTCTGTTACGTAGGATGGGATTATATCCTCGTGGGGATGCTGCAGTAGAGATTTTTGTAGAGTGCTGTGCTGTTCGCTGAACTAAGTCCAATTCTTGTTTAGGAACCAAGTAGATTTTGTCAGCGCGCTCCATTAGCGGTTACTTCAAAGCCCTGTTATTATTATCTTATATTTAAATAGCGCCAACAGGTGCCGAGTATCTACAGAGAATCAAACTACAAACGATCTGTTTTTTGAGTTCTGTTTTTATGAATATACGTTGCAGGAACGTCAGGCGGAAAGACAGCCGTTCTTAAGCGATATTCTGCCGGGGTTGTAGGTTTTAAGTCTACAAGCAGTTTGCGGTAAGCCCTCAATTAAATGGAATAAATTTTGCGTTAGTTTTACGTCTAATGCATCACACAGGCTGCCGGCAGGCATAAAAACCAGACAACCGTTATCAGGAATCACGCAATAAAGAGGAAAACGTTCGTTTAATAAAATGCTTTTTTTCCCGAACTAGAAGGGGACCTGCTTAAATGCCATGGAAAGGGGTTCTGTGATCCTGTATCCATTCCTCGCTATCAGTAGCCGTATGGTGGGGGGGTAAAATTGTCTGTCAGAAGCCTCTTGGTATAGACACACGGGTTTTATGAGGCGGCCGTGTTTCTATCTGCCAACACAATTTGTTTCTGACGATTCCCGTTTGTCGGACCAAAAATTGTTTCTGTTTGTCGGGGGACAGAGCTGTGGGGTCGTCCAGTACCAAGTCTTTTAAACTTTCACAATGTATCAGTCGTGCGTTGGCCGTGTCCAGGGCGATCCCTTTCACCTTCAGAGATCTCTTATCTGTCTGCAATTTGTAGCCGTAATTCTTGGGCCCGGCAGATATAAACTCGGTTATGGATGAGTTCTCAGGTATCTCACTAGTCAGTCACCCGGATAGTCACCCAGGGGCAGGTTCCACTCACCCTCTCTGCTGACAAAACTAACAGAGTCCGTGTCATGAGACAGACATCCAAAACATTATACAATTCTAGCCGTGACGGCGGTTGTGAAAGAAGCAATAAAGATATTTGTATTACGAGCTGAACTATGACCCCCTCAGCATACTTCCAACTTAACATCGCGGATTCATCGCTGACAGCAGCTAAAGAGGACAACGTATTGGGGTAAAAATCTATAGACTAAAAGCTCATCGCCATCGGTTACTAGACTTGTGGTCTCCAAGTTTAGCAATTAGTGCAGGAATTCCTTATATGTAATAAATATATATTTACTTTCCTGAGAGTTAAAAATGTCACCGATAAATGAGTTATAAGAAATAGTTCTGATAAAGCCCCGACTCCTGAATCATTATTCTCCGGATGGAAAGTTCCAAAATGTATGTCCCAATTATACTCTTTCCTGTTGAGCAGATATAATAGTAATCTAAGTAACCTTGGAGAACGGCCCAATATATGAAATAAAGAAATCTCTCATAGCGATTGGCTTCAAACATTTCCTCCATCATACTCAAATGTCTGCTTGTAATACAAAATCCGGAGACTTTCTGCATATACAGGGGGGATGGGATGTTGGTAAAAATGGATGGAACTTTGTGTTCACCAAACGAAACCAGATGGGTGACCCCTCGATAATTCAAAGCCCACAGCTTGCATTAAAATCGGCCGAAATGAAGTCATAAATTCTCATTAATAATGTTTCATAGTGTTTTATGGTATTTATGGTGTTTCTGGTGTTTGCATACAGCCTCTTCCTGGTATGAGCGCACACTTAACAGGACACTTAAGTTCTTGACGGCTGAATGCGTGGAAACAGGGCAGGCGTCTCACCCGGTTACTTCTCACGGTTAGGACACAATCTCATAGCGAGAGACATCACAGAACGTGACTGATAACCCGCGCTCCCGTATACCCCACACCGACTATATATACGGGAATATATACGGGATTCAAACAGAGCTCAGCTTCTGGCTCGGATTAATAGGCGTTGTTGTCTTGGATAACAGAGCTTCGTAAATTACCGTCTGACTGACGAGGACATCGGGCGGCCTGACATTCTGAATCGGTTGGCGTGCACTGATAATGCGCACTTTCACACAGGGGTACATCTGCTGAATGCAGCGTGATTAGGCATGGCTGCTCGGGGTTTATTACTAAACGTAGAGCCAAGTCATTAAACGAGTAATAAAGACACATAGTGACAGCAGAAGAAAACAACTTCTGGTACCGAGCCGAGTGAGACACCCAACACGCAACCCACTGAACACGTAGCTGCTATACTTGTTTAACCCTTGACACCCCACATAAATGAGACACCTGCGGTACCCCTAAGGTCTCCTGCTATTGATGTTACTGTTGAAGTAGGGCCTGAAGCGCAGAATGCGCATGGTGTAGATCCCCCTGTATTTTTAGAGCAGGTTGAGCAGCGTGGCAGGGAGAACAGTTTGTGAATCATACAGGATTCAAGGACATCATCAAGGTCATCTATCATCAGTTGGTGCTGTAGGTATAAATGCTTTGCATAATAAATATGACTGAAGTCCCCTCAATCTCTGGCCGGACCCCCCACCCAATCTCCCTCAACCCAACAGCGACAGACACCAGAAACTTGGGTTGAGAAGGCCGCAGCCAATTTTATTTATTAACCAAGTCATTGCCACGCAACCTTAGGCCAGATCACCAAACCCGAACACATAAATATAATAAATAACATTGATTTTTGCCCCAGTCCTGGACAAACAGCTCCAGCTCTGCACTGCTCCATATAATGGATTCTCTGAACCCGGAATAACTGGAGCCGCATCGGCCGCGATTCTGTTATTAAAAGGAATAGAGCGCCGCGTCAGCCATAGAAAGAGAGAGAGCGCATTGGTGAAGATGATACGTTTATAATGGATTGGAAGCTTCGGAGACCACCGGGGTCTCTTCTTCAGGCGTATTATACGTATATATATATTTATACAGTAACATGCGGTCAGCGAGATGACGTGACTGTGAGATTACATTCCTGTAGTGATGTAAAATATAATATTATGAAAGATTTTATTGATTGTTGTATATATGATCACACGTACTTCTTGTAATATATAATATATCAGGTGGTATAAGTCGTCCTCTGAAATATTGTATCAGAGAAGATGTTTCTGCGATTAGACGCATTGATTCCAGCTCTGCAGTCACGAGACATTTTCATAAACGCAGTAATGGAGACATCAAATATTTCTCATTTTTTGGAACTAAAGCTGCCTTCGGTGTTGCAGGAGACAAAGGGTTAAACTTCTCTTCAGCAGATACCGGAATGTATTTATTATAAGGGCTGCTGCTGTGTAAAGTACAGACTGAGGAGACCTCGACCCAGAATCTTCCACGTAGAGATAAGAATGATATTTATTACAAAACTGTAAACGCCTCACATTCTTTACTGAACAAAACGAATACCAGAATAACCCAACCCTTTTTTGCGGAGTAAATTTAGAGCCTGCGTATTACTGCCGTGTAACCGGCTCGGCTCCTTCTCTCCGTGAATAAATTTCTTCCTGATTTACCAAAAGTTCTCTCATCGTCTGCTGCGCTTTATCACGGAACGAGGAGTCTGTTTTTTTTACATCTTTTAAATTTTTCATGCAGATTCCAGTGAAAGCCTCCAGGCAGCCCAGAAAACGCATTATATATAAATAACATAGGCAGTGATTTTATGTCGGGTCGGCAGATTGTTGGGAGGAATATTAGTGACGTCAGCAACTCTCTGCATTAGTTTAGTGCGCTGCGCATGAGCCTCAGACACTAGAGGTTGTTTCCAGCCCCAGGACTTTCTAAAGATATTATCACAAAGACGACGAATCTCTCAAATGACCCAAAAGTAACGGAGAGTTTATACCGACTCATCCCAAAAACATAAAGCACTGATTAACACGCGGCGTCCTGTAATCTATATAACGATGTCCCTTTAGATTTACACGCATCACGCGTCGCACATTCACACGCAATCACACGCATTCACACGCAGCTCCGCCACGCTCCATGGAACGGATTCTCTAAACCTGTAATAACTGGAGCCGGATCGGCACGGCTATGTAATGAACGCTATCGAGCACCGCGGCAGCCATACTGTTATATATATATACGATCAATATATAGAACGAGCCGGAAGAAGAGACCCGGAGAGTCTCCAAAGCTTGCAATCCGTTATACTTCACTTGGCCAATAAATGGATCATCTTCACCAAATGCGATTATTCTAATCAGTGACATCATTAATATTTAGAGCGTCTTGGAGTTACGTTCTGGCGGTAAATGATGTCACAGATTAATAAAAGCAGAGGGTATCGTCAGCGATGTATTTATGGCGGTTGTTGACCCGGTGTAAATGCCCATTGGGCCGGTGGCGGACAGTACCCCATACCCACCGATCTGCCCCCACGGGATTCTCTACATGAGCATAAAAACACAATGTGCGGCCCGTCACATCCAGCCGTGGGCCGCACTCGTGTCATTAGACCGCGGCCGGCGTGTAAATGTCGGGGCCGCCTCGTTATCCCACCCCGGCCCTGTGTTGGGAAATCATGGCTGCTGACGTGGAAGTTCTTCAATAAAAGTGCGACCCATTTCAATCTTTCATCATATTTTATTATTTTTTTATAGGAAATTAGATGATTTGATCAAAAAATGGCATCTGAAGAAAGTCCTTCTTGTCCTGAAACAAACAATTTATAACTTCAGGAAATGAGAGAGAAGAAAATTACAGCTGAACCCGAACAGCTCAGGAACGAGGGGACAGCCGCGG
>VKOC01038000.1:0-11760 GCA_009364415.1 Spea multiplicata | reverse complement strand
CCCTGTTTCTCCTGAGGGGCTGTTTTTGCTTAGTTGCAACAATACCAACAATTAAAAAGACCAAACAAGGACATTTTATTTTATTTTTTAGGGGTGTCCTGACCTCGTGACCTCGTGACATGCTATTTACCTTCATTATTAATGATGGGGTTTATTTCCATAATTTAAATTGTTATTTTCCAATAGAAGTTATTAGAGTTTTAGGGCCATGGAAGGCTGGCATGAAACGTGTTTTTTCACCCCCGGCTTTATGCTCCCCTTTCCTCACGTAAGCCGCAGGTACGGTGATGCAGTTAAATGTACCTGTCACCCCTCCCAAGTGTCCCGGCATTTGCAGGCCAGTCACGGTTTTCCTGCATAGCTGCCTTACTGGGCCGCCTTGCGAGGACCTTCTGTAAATCAGCAGATCTTACGGAAGGCGTATTCACTAACGGAAGAGTTTGCAGGAGACTTGAACATATGTCGCTATACGTTACGAAGGGCAAACCCCAGTGAGAAGGGCAGAGCTGGCCCCGGGCATTGTATAAACTAACTCAGCAAGGAGAATTTAACCCGCTGTATTACCTATTCAGCGTTCAGGGCCCGCACAGGATGAATGGATAGTGGTATCTCTATCTCTCTGCGTTGTGTATGTATGCGCTTCCTACACAATCCCCCGATGGATCTACCTGGAGCAACCATGGTGGCCGGACTTCTGCAGATAACGGCTCTGCTGTTAGCCAGGCCAGGGTACGGAGCTGCGTAACCTGGAAATAAAACGATTTGCGATAGAATGTTATGGTGCCGCATGCCGGTTTAGTATTGAATGGCACCGTTTCGTATCCCAGGTAGCTTAAAGAAGAATTTATATCCAGTTAAATTATTTTATTAACCGTTCTTTCAAATGTTAAAAGAAAAAAGAAAAAAAAGATTTCGTTTATGGAGAAGCTGCAGCTCCGTGCTGCCTCCTAGGTACGACAATTTGGGGGACTGATTGAAGCAGTCAATCGGTTGCAGGAAAGCACTCGGATTGAAGTCAGCGGGAGCTCTCTCTGCGCATGCCTGCGGCATTTGACTAGCGCTATCTGTCTCACGGCAGGAGATGCGTCCAGCTAAATACAAATAGCTGGGGTGGGGGAGTGAAAGGGGGCTGCAGCGCTAACAGGGCTGACAATCCATTTTATTTTTTTTTACATTTATTTATATAACATTTTTCTTTCTCTTGTTTCTTTCTTGTTCCAGTCGAACTTTGTTGCCCTTTGTGTGGCTTCCAATGCGTTATTTAATACAGCTTTCTATTTCCTATGTATTTCATCCTACTTTATATTCACAATCATGTTATTAATAATCACCTAGTTCATTATCTGTAAGCAGCCAGGTAATAGAGGACACCTCTGGCATAGAAGATAAATCGATGTATACATGAAAATCCGCTTTATATCGGTCTTAAACCCTTCCTCTGTACGATCAGCATTAACCCTATACTTTTTTCCACCAGGCAGCGAGATCCGGCCACTTCGGGGGCTTTCTGGATATTAAAGATTTATCACAAGGAGTCCCTCAGCTATGCGGACGGCAGCCATGCCAACCTTGCTGGACTGTGGATGTTAGGCTTGCTGGAGGTAAGTAAACAGGGGACCTATCTGGAGCTTTGACTCCTCAAGAAACCCACTTAGGTACATATGTAAAGACTGACCTATTATGTGATACGCTGAATGAGATGTGACTATAGATATCCAGGCGTATTGCCGTCACAATAATCGGGATCTGTAGTTGCTGATAGTGTAGAGCTGGGTTGGTTTGTTTCTTGTTTGAGTCGGTGAGATGTTGGTAGCTAAACTCACATTAAGAACATGCATCACTGTTATAAATAAGAGGCTAACAACTTGGTCCCTGTGTCTAGAACCAGAGCCAGAGACGTTTAGGAATGGGACATGTCCCACTCCCCCATCTTAGAAATGGGATGAGTCTCGCTCCACCAGTTTAGCAGTCGGACAGATCTCACTCTCCCAGTTTAGGAGTGGAATGGGTCTCTCTAAACTACTAAAGAAGTAACACATGCCCCACTTCTGAACGGGGTGAATTAAACCTTTCAAACTGAGGAGTGAGTCGTGCCCAAATTCTGGGGCATGTGTTACTACTCTAGTTTAAGAGTGGTATAGCCATCACCCCCTAGTTTAGGATTGGGGCAGATCTCACCCCCTAGTTTAGGATTGGGGCAGATCTCACACTCCCCGGTTTAGGATTGGGACGGGTCTGACTCCCCCAGTTTAGGAGTTGTTGTCTGTGTGTCTGGCTCGGGATCCTTGGGGAAGAGATTAGTTCACACCGACTTCCAGCTGGCAGAACAAAAATACATCCTCGGTTGGATGGATGCCCTCAACCAGCAGCGCTCTGGTCCCTGGAGAGTCTTCATTGCAGATAGGAGGCTGTGATGGTTGTTCAAGGGGTTGATATTGGAGCGGAAAAAGGATAAACGCCTACAGGGGAGGACGTGATCTTCAGCTTCGAGATTTGCGTACTTATGATTGTCTTTGATACGTTCACCTTATCGAGATGGAGCTAGGCATGAATGTTATTATGCTGGCTGAGGTTATATGGTACATTCACCACCTGCTGTGGCCCTGGATTGTGTATTTGTTAGCTGATATACACCTGACCCAATTGGCGTAACTTGTGCTGCATCCCATAACCGCAGATGTTTTAAAAGCATAGGGTTTATTTTCCATGCGTTCTTTTTAGGGCACATTGGGGGTTTTCCCCTCTGTGTTTATGGATCATATAGTCAACATGGTGTCTTTCCTCGCTCGATTTCAGACACTAAGTATTGGTGCCAGCGACCCCTGATATAAGAAGCCAGAGCATTGACACAAACAGAAATGTCTTACGGCAATACCTCCCTCGCGTATGGACGTTTTTACTCCATTTACGGCTGATGGTTTGTATAGCATTACCCATGCAGAAGAACTCTTTTTTTGGGGTCGGTCGTGGAGCCACCGTGAGTTTTTCCTGTGAATTGGCAAAAAAAGGCGAAACCGGTTGAGTGGTTTTCAGGCGGTGCGTCAGTACAGGTTATTATGTCACATTTTGCTTACGGGACGCAGTCAGGTCTTTCAGTACCGAAAATGTTTCACCTACAACCCTTCTACAACCAGTATCCGGCTGCCTTGGAAGTATAGTGAATACAAGTTAATGGCGTAGTATTCAGGGGGCCATACAATGTGAATCTCGTTGATCCCGTTTGTTATCCTCCTATGGATCGCATTCTCCATAAACAATCACAGCTCTCCTTTCACTCCCAGAGCCGCTCTGTCACCATGCTTGCCATTTCCTATTTCAAGTCCCTCTTTGTCTGCCCCGTACCACCTGCTATCTCTACCCTCTTACCCCTTGGTGTAATTACACCCCTACATTATTCTTTCCACCCACCCAAAACCACTTTGCCTTACTGTCACCTTAGATATTTAAACATCTTAAATACCCTCAGGGATAGACACATGGAAACAAAGACTCACAAATACATGCATTGATCACAGAGATTGATACAAATTCTGCAGTTATAGAAACAAACCTGTGTATTTTTTTTAAATTTTTCTTTTGAGGTATATCAACTGGAAAAAAAATAATGATTTCCAACAATGAAGACATAATTCTTCCTGGTTTTTTTTTTTGCTGTTGTGCCAAAGCGTTCGCTCCTGTAAGGGATGTCACAAAAAAAAAAAAGGTAAATCAAAAGTCATTTGCCAAGGTGTGTTAAACCAGACGCAAAATCTAGTAAGGTCCCTTCATCAAGCGGTAAGTGTTGCGGAGGGAGGAACGAACGGCCACCTTTGCTGCTGTACTGAACAAAAAATAGGGTACTCCCTTGGAGACCCCAATCCTTCTCTGCAGGATCCATCCCTTTAAAAAAAAAAAACAAAACAAATAAAAAAAACCTAAAACCGAAGGCACGTTTCATGTTAAAGAACGTAACTTGGAAGGTCTTCGCTGCCGCTTCTTCTTTAACGCTTCACCTTGCGGCCGGCAGAGTTGCGGCCGCTCTTCCGGTAGAGGCATTCTTTCTCCTGGTTGAGCGGGCAGTATTTGAGGGTATGGGAAAAGTCTCCGGTGGCCCCGCACAGAGGACAGATGTACTTCCGCAGGACGGGGCACGTAACCACGCCGTCCGGGCTTTTCAAAGTATGAGACGTGTAGACAAAGCGCGACTCTCCGTTGTGCTTGCAGAAGTTGCACATCCCGTCTGACGCTTTGCCCTTGGCAAACCCTAAGTCTGCGTTGGGTTGGACATCGGCGCCGGTGGCATGTCCGTCGCTAGCGTCGCGCGTCGGGGTATTGCTGGCCGCCGGCGGGATTGGGGGATTTCTGGAAGGAGCTACTTTACAATGGTTCATGCTTCCCTCCTTTGCTATCTCCTGGACCACCAGGGCAAGTTGGAGGTAGTCTCTCCAGAGGTCAAACTCCATGATGTTGCTTTAGTGCCTGTGCCATGATGTGTCCCTGTCCAAATTTATTCATCTCCGGACTTGGGTAGGTGTGGTTTGTGTGAAACCCGCACTCCACAACCAAAAGTTTAACCTCCCCCCTAAAAGGACACAGTGTGGTCTGATGGCTGAAGTACAAGGTCTCGTCATATACTCGGTCCTGAGGGTTGGATTAAATTATGTTGCCCTAAGTAAAGTCTCACTCCAGCCATCACATGCACTTTAATGTAAGTGATAGCCGAGTAGACCCCTAAAAAATCACCCTTGCAAATTCACGGCGGGATTCTGCAGATTCCACCCATGGACATTTGCCCCCCCCCGTCCAAGCTCCTTAACCAAACACATCGGCTGCTGCCCGCCTCTACATTGTATGCCCACGGCCAGCGCCGGCACACTCCCGGGGGGGGAGTCTAATGACCCCCTGTGCGCATGTGCAGAAAGCACTGCCATTGATTTCAGTGAGAGAATTTTCTTGCCGCCGATTGGCTACATCAAGCAGCCAATCAGCGGTGTGAAAATGTGACCGCCGAGGGGATGTTGCATCGCAGCTTGTACTAAAGTAAGGAGTCCATTTTTTTTTCTTGCAGAGTATTTTATTATGCACACTTGATGGACGAGGCTGCATGGGACCCTGGAACATGAATCCAGTTTATTCCGCGTCTTAAATGTTTGACATGTTTTTGTTGTTCTTCTTTATGGTAAACGGCACCCTAGGGGGTTGCTGAGGCCATGTAGGTAGGACTCTCACTACTAGATACATACTAAGGGCTAACAGGCTGGCATTTACGGAGTGGATGGGGGGGAATATGTACTTTTTCCACTCAAACTCATATGGGGAGATACCGCAGAATCTGTACAATCATTTGCACCGTCACAATGTAAGGGGCCGCTCTGTTATATGCATGAAACGTGACCTCATCTCTTTCAGTGCTTCTGCACCCCTTTACCCGCCGCCCGGAGACCTAAACATACGGCTGGAAGTAGAACGTAGAATTTGGCCCATTTATCCTTCCCTATGGGAGAACCTTTCTCTTCACATCAGAAAGTAATTTATCGGGACCCCTGGGTACAGACTTCATAACATTGATTAATTCATTGACCTCCTGCCGGTTTTAAATGCCCAAAAAGGGGGCAGATTCGTTTCAAGGAGTGGCTTGAGGGCAGTGCTTTATCCAAAAAATTGCTGGTTAAGGGGTTTCTCGGAATACGGTAATAATTTACCTTTTCCAATATATTAGGAATATATTATAAGCTTGCGGACCGGGCCCCCGTCATCCAATGTCTCTGTCCATCTTGGCAAGTCAGGTTGGCTATATATATATATATATATAATAAAAGATAATATGAACATTTTCTCTTGTATATTATTATACGTATAGTTCAGGTGCTGTGTAAACAAAGGGTAATAGTAATTCTAGTTTTAGAAGGATATGGTAAACTCGCGTCTATCAAACATTCTGAGCTCCGAGGAAAGAACACAATGATTAAGGTCCAAATGAGGAGCGCTGAGATAAGGACCCCCATGTCTGGGCAATGGAGCAGCCCCTCGGCTGTTCGCTTCTGCCCTGCCAGAGACCTCACAGGGCTCGTTACCAATCTGCTGAGAAACGGGATAAGATAATTAAAGGGAAAATGACGTTTTGCTCAGATTAAGGCTTTTTTGACACTGGAACTGACCGCCACGGTGGAGCCGGATCCCCAGGTGATTTGTTTTTCTGGTGGGGGTGGTAGATTGCCGTTTTGGGCTAATTCTTCTTCTTGAAGACTTCAGTGGCTCCCATCTTCAGAAGGGGGCAAAGAACATCTGGAAAGGGGTGTAAGGAAGGGGGGTCACATGGGGGGGTATGGCCCCAAAAGATGTAGATTTGGGTTTCCGTGGACCCGTTGTAATGGACGCTCTTCCTGGGGGCTCTCTGTAGTCCGAGCTCTTTGGGGGTCTTAACGGAGCCTGCCGCCGGGTGGGGGTAAGTGCATCACGTGCGGGGAGATGTGTTCAGCTGAATTTTGCTGGGGTGGGAAAAAGGGGCAAATGCATCCGGGGGGGATTCTGCAGAATCCCCTCTATTTATTTGGAAAAGGAATAAAGTGAGGATTTAGAGGGATATCGCGGCATTAATGATGGCTGGAGTGCTCCTTTAATTGTCACAGGGTCAGCAGCAGATCACACAGTTACTCCGCTGCCTGGAAGTGATTTGTAGGAGAGGGGTAAGAAAGTTACCAAATCCGCACACAGGAAATGAAATTCATTCGTTGTGTCTGAGAAATGTAACTTCACCCGAGTAACTTTCCAAGGTGAGACTCGCGTGTCCTGTGTAATCCAGAGGCCTCCGCATTCATTATTACATGCACCTGTGTGTGTATCATATTATATATATATATATATAATATGTGTATGTGATAATTTAAGGTGTTATGTCCCTACCGTGATGGAAGACATTATTAACCCTTTAAGGACCAAGGCTGTTCTATGTTTTTACATTGTTGGTACTTGTGCATTATCCGAGTGCCACCTAGTGGAGAGGGACACCTATTTTTTTTTTTTGTTCACACATTCAGAAGATGCTGGCCCTGTTGGATCGCAGGACCAGGGTGTAGAGATGTGGGAAAGCCTTTCACACAGGCAGTCGTGTGCATGCGCCATCATACCCCCCCTCCTTACCTTCGAAATCCAGAGGAAGAGGGGGTGAAAGAAATTCTCATCGTCCAGAGGCTGCCCATCACATGCAGACTACTCAGACCCGGTGGCCCCCACAAGGCTGCCCCCACATACCCTGTGCCTGCGGTGAGGGGCACTCAAATACCCCTTGAGGGCTCTGTATTGCTAGCCGGGGGCAAAACTTTGTGGGGTCTCTACTAGCTGAGGTACACTCCAATAACATATCCTGAACTGCCCGCCAAGCCTACCCGCCGATCCGAAAATATGAGTCCTGTTGCCATGACGACAAAAAGGCTGAAGCAGGAGCCGTGCCCAACGAGCAGTAGTATGTGAGAGCGCATTTACCTGGCGGTCTGTGACCGGTCACAAGGGGTACGGCGTGGGCACTACGAGTATAGATTGTACCCGGATAAGAACTGTATTTTTATTCACCTTTCTTCGTTTAACTGTGATGTCCCACTAACCTGTTATCATTTCCAGCGCTAAACTAATTATCTATTTCTTTTGCAATCGTACCTGCATAAATAATCATTTAGTTTAAAAAAAAAAAAAAAGTGTGAAAAAATTCAAAAGAGGGAAACCCAAAACTGCTTGAATTTAATTTATTTATTGGCCGAAGTATTTCTCTAGGGGCATTTATTCATTTTATTCAACCATTTTAGCGCCAGATATTGCAGTAAAATGTTTAACGCTTGTGAGGACTGAAGACACCGGCACGCTACGTCTACGGGTATAACTAGGTGGTCGTGGTGCAAAGTGTGATAAATGGCCTTATCACTGTAGCAACCAATGACATTTTCCTGGCTGGATAAGTCCATTAGTTGCTATGGTGAAAATAGCATTTTTAAAGGTTTTCACCAGAATCCGAGTTTATAAATTTATGAATTTCATTCTTCCCGGGGAACTTATGTTTAGCCTCACAAACTGAACCCATAAGAGGGGCTGCTCTGTAGCAGACAGATTCGTGTTAAGATTTTGTTACAAGTTGTTGCAGTGACGTGGAAATGCGAACTCTAACATGTTGCCATTCAACAAAAAAAAAATGTGGTAGTGAATTTGAGCAAAAAAAAAGCCTTTTTAGGAAGAAAAGAGGGATATATGTATAAAAAGGTGCCTTAGTGCTAAAAGCAGTATAATCCAGAAGAACATTGGTTTCTAATGGGGATGGAATTCAGGTCTGGCTGCCCCTCGTACAGCCGGGTGTCCCACACAGTAGAGGCTAGGTGATGATGTCAGGGCTCAGTCAGCGTTGCATACAGTGATGACATCACTGTGCATCACTTCTGTAGTTGCCCACTGCTGGTCCTCGAATAACGTTGCTACCCGTACTCTCACTCACTTTCTGCCAATGTCTCACCTAGCTTCTCGGACGAGCGCTTTCCGCAGCTTACCCTTCTTGTCCGCTTCATTGCAAGATCAGAGCAGAAGAAAGAAGCCCAAGATGCAAGATCAGAAGCGGAGCTGCAGGAAAGGAGACGGCGACACGGAAGAGGTTGACGGAGACGGTCGAGAACCTGTCTGCAACTACGTTAAGCGGGGACTGGCCATGTGGGAGCTTTGATTATATAGGTACCTGGGCCAGATGAGGAAAATAAGATGACCCCCCAGCTGACCCATGATCCCTGCTACCCAAAAATCAGGCCAGTGGGGAAACTACCCAGGGCAGAGAGGCAGTGCCTGAAAGATGGGACTGTTGGGAGGTATGTGCTTGTATAGACTACAGTTACTGTAAAAATGTATGGAGAATCCATAATATTAGTAAATATAACAATAAACAGCACTGAGCTGCATAATATAACTAGATTTTTTTTCCAAAAACCAAGAAGTAGAAGTGTAAATAATCTAAATGCATATTGTTCTTATTTTCTATCTCGTGTCTAAGCCGACAGCCTCCTCATCCGCCGGGATGTTTTCTGTGATCTGCAGCTCCGCAATTCTCAGTTCTATTTTCGGAGTCCTCCTTTGTTAGGCGCTCAGAGGAGCGACCAGGAAAAAAGCCAAGGAAGACATAATTGTGCAATGAAATAAAAAAGTGAGTTAAATAGTGTAAATTCACACAATCGTTTGTAATACGGGAGAGGAGGGACAAGTGGAAGAGAGAGAGAGAGAAACTTGTGGCCGCGAAGACAGCTGGCGAGTTGAAATAGCCAACGGCTAGAAGAAAAGGGAACGTTAATTGAAAGAGGAAAGTAGAAGAATGGAGGTAAGAGAAGAAAGGAGTTGGGACAGATAAGCAAATCGGAAGACCCAAAGGGGATATTGCCGGCAGTGATCCATTATCTCCATGTAATGAAGAGTAATGAAGTCACCAAAATACAAGAATCCATATGGAATACTTTAAGATTTCTCTGTTTCTATTGGATGTGTGTAGAAAATGCTGAACTTGGGTACACGGTGAAGCCCTAATAAATTACGTTATGAAATGTTTAGAAAAGTCTCCTAGTTTTGTCCGGACGCGCGAGTGACCGTGGTGCCTGTTTCATGAAGAGCAGGTTTAGAACTTCTCAGACGTCTGTGCTTGGTCACTGATTTCTAATAGACTAGAAGAGCATTTTTGCCCCAATTTCAGGGTCACGGAGTCTGGAGCTGACTCCTTCCTATCGTACACCACTGTGATAAATAAGACTCCCAATTTGGTGTTTTTTCTCCCCGTATGTTATGGTCGATATCCCTGCTGGAATGCAGGTGACTCGGTTAAGTGTATCGTTGAATAATGAGTTATGGTTTCCATGAGGACTGGTATTGGAGCCATTTGGTCTTGATGGTGGGTTATTAAAGGGTTAATATGGGCTAGTAAGGATCTTATATGAGGCTGCTTGTAACAGGAACATTGTACGGGGTACAGGCGTGCTTTGGCGAGGTGGGAGTAAACTTGTACAGACCCCGTAACTCCAGCCTCACAAGTCTATCTCAAACACACGCTCACTCACTCTCAATCTGTCGCACACGTGTATAGTTAAGGGACACACATGCACATGCGCTCACTGTCAATCTGTGGCACACACGTGTATAGTTAGGGCCCGTCCCGGCCTATTTACCTTTATAAGCTCAGGAGGAGGCTCATCCCGTGTGATCCAGCAGCTGGTGGCAGGTCTGATCTGCCGCTCCCTCGTGGTCCTCATGCGCTACCTGCGTCCAAACCCCGGGGACCGACCGCGAGGGACCGACCGATAGTCATGAGCGAGTAACTTTTTTGCTAAAGGGAATGGGGTGCATTTTGTACGATGGGCACTCCAGTGCTTCTCCCCTAGGGTCACCACACGGGCCATGGTTTTCAGGACACAAATGTTGTTGTCAACCAGTAAAGTGCGGCCCCTGCGGCGTGTGATGTAAAAATGAGTAACCAATTCCCTTTATACCTTTATACATCTCACGCACCGCAGGGGCAGCAGCACTGGAAAAACAAGCTCCTCAGCATGAAGCTCTGCGCTTGCCCTGTATAATGCATAATTCAAAGGGCGAGGAGACAGTCTTCTCACTGATTAAACCATACATTGTACAGGGCCTGCCAAGCTCTTTGTGCAGCTCCTCTTCTGCTCATTCATCTTCTTGTTCTTTTGTTTACTTTCTTCGTCTTTTGTCCACCATTCTTAGCGTCGTCTTTCTTGGTTTCTTGGATCAGGCCCCTCCGCGCACTTCCACAAAAGGGAGGAGCTTCGGGTAACGTCCTCTCCCCTTTTTCCTCCAATCAGGGAAGAGGATGTTGCAGAAAGCTCCACTCCCTTGCGGAAGGGCGCCGGGAGGCCTGAGTCATGGACCAAGAACGAAGACCCTATCAATGGTGGATGAAGAAAGCAGACAGAAGAGGAGACCGGAACGTGGAAGCCACCGGCCTAAAAGATAGGAAGACTAATACTGTCAGACATCGTGATTATTCTTATAGTTTCTTTCCTCAAACACAGCAAAAATATGTAAAGTTATATAAGCTTTTGAGACCTCTGAGGTCTCTTCTTAAGACAGAGAATGGTGGATAAATGGAACAGCCTCCCAGCCGGAGTGGTAGCTCATTACAGTGTAAATTTAAGCATGCATGGCATAAACAAATGGCTTACGCTGCTTATCTGCTGTCAAATTCTATGTTTCTTTGTTGTTAAGAGACTGCTGGGGTCTGAAAATCTTATGTAACTTTACATTTTTCACAGCCCCAACTAAAGACTCCATTTTTTTTCCCTGGGCTCGTATGAAATTGTTCATTTTCCTCAAACACAAAGAAGCATCAGTCTAATGAAAGACTTGGCTGAATCTGGTCATATGTATGAACCTGCCCTTTTCAAATATGGCCTCCCACTAACTGCTCTAGCAGTTCCCTTTAGTAGCATGGCGCCCGGAGCTTCCAGCACCGGAAGTGGAAATTAAGGTGACCTATTCAGTCGGCTGCCGGGCTCTTTTTTCTTACGCAGTCATCCCTTATTGGCGGAGGTTGCGGTAGCGGCAGGGATCGTGCTCCCGGCTGTTTCTCACGAGATTCGGCGAGTGCAGTGACAGAGCAAAGAGCAACATGGCGGCGCCGGGGGCAGAGATTCAGGTGAGGGGCTTACTCCGGGAGCGTAGATCGGAGAAAACGGTAATGACGAGTCTGTAGCGAACCGACTACGGGCTGTGGTGTCTGCAGACCGGCAGGGGATTAGAGCGAGATGTATGACG
>VKOC01037984.1:0-15262 GCA_009364415.1 Spea multiplicata | reverse complement strand
CCATGTGATGGATTGCTGAACTCAGGATTGTCTACGGACCATTGTTTGGAACCCCCCATCTCCCAAAATAAAAGAAAGAAGACTTTGACTAGAGGGCCAAATATCAATATAATTAAATACGATGTATAATTGAGATGGAGTGTAGCATAATCAATGGTTGGATACTATGGTATTGTGTTTGGCCTCTTTTATATTTTTGCTCGCAGTACAATTCAAAACGAAGTGTAAGTTTCTATTTCAGAGTCAATGCTCATGATAAAAAGACAACTTCAATCTTTAATATGCCATAAGAAGCCTAGAGTTCAGCATCACCACTGCTAATGTATAATATTGTCTTAGCTATGATATCTATACAGTGTTGATAACATGCTTCCTTCTTCCTTCCAGCTTTCAGGGGGTATAGGGCTTCTCTGGCAAAGATGGTACCTGGAAAGGAATCTTTCCAGTCAATGGATAAGACTATGACTGGTATTACGTATGAGATGCCACGTGAATGATGGGATCTTAAAACGGTGACTAAATTCTCCTTCGGTGGCCAAGCCACCACATCTCACACCATGGTGCGTCATGCTAGCTCATAGATCAAATCCATCTAATCCATCCAAACCTTGTTTCACTTGGAATTCACCAACTTCATATAACATTGAAAATGTCCATTTTATGTTGGTGGTACTTGTATCAATGAAATGGTCTACAGATTTAAAGTGGGGTCAAGTGGTGAGCAATAAAACCATTTCCGTTCTTCTACATCCTATATTATAGAGAGCTGGGAATCTCGATGCTCCTGCTATCCTGGGCAAAAGAAGCTAAAGAAAAACAATAGAGGTGCCTTAAGAGGGGCATTATGTATAAAATGTACAAAGTTTGAAGAGTGGTCATTTCACCAGAGCAATTAGACATGTCCAACTAGGCCAAAAATGATTCTGGGATTTTATTTAGTTCCTTTTCGACCCATTTGACCAAATTCCATTTCCCATTCGTTCCAGATGAAAATCGGGGGCTTTTTAAATTTGGAAATTACATCACTAACGCTCTCATATATTAACTCACTTTCTGAAGTGAAAATTCACCCGCTGAATTTCCACAAAAATGGCAGAGTTTCTGGAGGCGTCCTCTTCCCTCGATTGGAGGATAGAGGGTGTTCTTGGAAGCTCCACCATTTTACCCGAATATAGACTCCTGTGAACCAACTCCAATTCTCCAATCCTTCCTCGAAGAGACGTTCAGAAAGCATGAGAGAGAGAGAGTGTGAGAGAAAGTGGATGAGAGTGTGGGAGAGTGTGAGTGAAAGAGCCCATGAATTTCGGACAAAAAATCAGGTTTTTGTTTGCTGTTTCAAAAGAGGAGTCTTGCCTCATTTTCGGAGATTCCTATGAATGGACAAAATATGCAAATTTTGTAACATTTGCAATTCTGAATGCACAAGTCTAATAGCAACCAATTGAATGGTCCTCTCTGGGGGGGGCATTCAATTGGTTGCTATGACAACATGGCTACTTTCATATACCTCGATGATACCCCTTTATGCTTTGTTGTGTATTGCTTCTGTTGGAAATTTTCTCCACCATGCCAGCAGAAAGTAGAAGCGTATAAGAGGTACTTATAGGCTGCAAGAACTATTGGAAAAAGTACTAAATCATTTATTTAACAATGAGAAAATATGCATTACTTATTCCTCGCACTGTAAGACTTACACCTATTGTGGAAAGTTCCATGTTTTTTTTCTTTAAAGTTTGCCATTGTCTTTTTAGTACCATTGTGCTGCTAAAATCTGCTGACTTGCTAGCAGATGGACCTTGAAGTACAGGAATAGGATAACCATCTGTGCTTTTTTCTTTTTTTAATAGCCTATAGTCTTGTATTCAGCAGATATGTCCTCAATGCAGATGGCCTTTCGTCCTATATTTAAAGCAATGCTCTGATTGTCAGTTCTGCTCCTAATTAGCATTGTAATGGTACATCTCTGGCGTAATTGGGATAGAGCGCTGAACTTGTTATAATATCATATATATATATGGAGAATCTTTAAAGTTGGGCACCATCTCCAATAAACGCATGGCTCCATGTCCCTCAAAGTCCAAATGGGTTGTGGCTAGGAAGCAGGTCTATACTAAGACCAATTTTTTTACTGTTTAGACACACATTATGATGATTTTAAGACATACCTTGGAACCTCCCAGGGTAGACTACCTGGAGATGCCCCTCTTCTAAGGAATTGGCTTTGTGTAGGCTTTGCTCATAGTATGAAGAAACGGGCCCAGGGACCTGGGGAAGGAGGGCTTCACTTGGGGACTATGGTCAAATCCAGTGAGTTCCCAGGTATGCTTGTAGGGCAGTTCTAGATCATAAGCTTGCTTGAGTGGGGTCATCCTCGCCTTTTGTTTCTGTACAGAATTGTACTGTTTGCCTATTCTACAGCATTTTGGAATTGAATGGCACTAAGA
Source organism: Spea multiplicata (assembly GCA_009364415.1). Lineage (NCBI taxonomy): Eukaryota > Metazoa > Chordata > Amphibia > Anura > Pelobatidae > Spea > Spea multiplicata. Next base: position 12,818 of record VKOC01037984.1, on the reverse strand, counting down.
AACGGGACAGCATACCTCATACATGTTCTTCTTTAGAAGGGACAGTGTTGCTTTTGAACCCCAAAATCCCAGGTCCCTCTTTCTTTCCCTGCCATCTCAGCTTTCTAGTAATTCACAGTGTGTGATATGTATGAGTGTTTTAATTGTCACAATAATGCATCTAGAAACAACAGGAATTGTGTTTGTAAATTAAATTATGTAAATAAAAAGAAACATGTCCCAAATTCCTTACTGAATTAAATAATTAGCCATGAACAGGTCACAAGGTCGTAGTAGAGCCCTATACACCGCTAATCACAATCTAAACCAAAAGTATCCCTCCCATATGCAATGTTGGGAGATATGAGACAAGTGGATTTGGGTCCAATAGAGGGACTGTGCCTCCACAGCATAGGGACCGTCAGCATATACCTCTGCCCAGAACCGGAGGCATATCCAGAACCAAGTCTCCAATTTTCTTGGTGAAATATAATAACAATTCTACATTCTTATTCCACCGTCGTTCCACATTTTTCTTTTTTTTGGAGCTTTCCCAAAATCATAAAATCTAGATGTGTTTTAATTCAGTAGTGTGTTCCTATATTGATTTAAGTAAATTGTATTTTGTCCTAATATGCTTGTTACATTGAGAAATGTATAATTCACAGTACATTTTTTACTGCTTTTGTGTTAACGGCTTCATTTCACATTATAGAACTGATTTTGGAACGCTACATTCCTAATTATTGTTTGGTGTCATTTTGGTCATGCAGTCAGGCTTTATTGACAAGATAGAGAAGCGGGGTCAGCGAGAGTGAAGAAGTCAATGCGTTTTGTGGCTAGCCAAGGAAGCTGTGTGAGCAGCCAAGCATTGAGCCATTTGATGCAAGACTTCTAATGAATTCTACAGGAATGCTGTCAGTATTTAAGGATTTGGGTTCTGGACTGTACATCTTACAAGGAAAACCTGATGGAATGTGTTAGAAGCAGAAGATTTAGTGAAGAATTAAAGGATGAATATTTTGGCCAATTATAAATGAAAATGTTAGATTTGTGTATGAGAGACCAGCTTTCATATTGAGTACTGTGTATTGTGTTCCTTGGTCTGAGATCACCAGTTGTTTGATGGTGGTATCATGGTATCCGTGCAATCACAACTTACAGAGAAGACTTCTGTGGTCTACTTTGGTGACCAATTTAGTTGGTTTACTTTGTAACAATGGACTGAGACTGTAAATCCAACCCTTTGCTGGACCAAGGAGTGGAGACTTCCAGTGAGTGGGGCATCGGTGCCTCTAATGTAAATATGCTGGACACTATGGATATAAACTGATGTGTTTTACTTGGCTGGCACTTCACCCTATCCTGGTGGTGTAGCTGAGATCAGGGAGTAGGACTGGCTACATGGAAGGGTAGAGCTGATCCCAGTTAGACCTGAATGTGGTAGGAAGAAGGCAAAGAGTACATGTGGAGTATTCAAGACCTGGGCAGGGAATGGGCATGACCAAACACCAGTCCAACGCCCATAGATCGAACTAACTAACAAACAAATCCTAGATGTAGTCTGCGCACTGGCTGCACACCAGCAAGTCCTCCTCTTCAATGCTCACTTTAGGGGCTTTTTTGGTCTCTGACTGAGAAAATAAAAGGTCCTTCATGCATGAAGAAAAACCTGTTAATAAGCCGGAAGGCAGAAAGACATCAGAAAACTAAGGTTACCTCTGCTAATTGAGTTAGTCATTCACTTAATAGAATTTGTCTCTATTGGCTGCCAGACACATTTTAAAGCACATTTATATTCCTCCTGGATTCCTACTAATGCTTATATTTGCTGCACTTAACTCTGTTGCAGTGTATAATAGGCAGTGATTACTAACTTTTTTAATAAGCTTCGATGAAAAGATTTTTTTACAAAAGATGCTGTGCTCTATTATTTGTGTTACTAAATAGAAAGGAATGATTTTTACGTGCATTATATATATATATTATATATATATTAATATGATAAGTATATGTATATGAAGTCAAATCTTTTGCAATTAAATTATGAGGGATGCGCTGAGACTATAGTTAAGCATTCAGTAGGCAGCAGACATAAACTTGCCATGGGGCAAGTTGAAGGTTATGGGCCAATGCCATCAGCATAATGTTTTTTGTTTGTGTTTTACTTGCAGTTCCACTTATTGCCACTAGAGGGGTAACAAGGACTTGAGGCAGATTTTGTTCCCTGATTGGATCCTTTTCATGGGTATTCTGAATCTGTTTCATTGGAGTAGAGAGCATGCCGTTTGTTAAATGCGGTTTGAGTTGCTGTATAATTAGGTTGTTTAGTTGGGCAAATATTGGTAGATTAATGGTCCAGAAACATGTCACCTTAATGGAGTATAAGATGGCATTAAAATGTACTGATTTATTTATGCAATTGAGTAAGACATGTATTAGACCCAGTTTAATGTATAGATATGCATAATTTGTTTGTTTTTTAAATATATTGTGTATGTATGGGATAGCATATGGGATATGTATGGGATAACACCAAGCAGGCGATCTGGCAAACTGGGCAAATGCCAGCGACCTTTTGCCAGATGGCATTAGTTGTTTACCTTTGCTGTCGCTCACATGTCAGGTTGAGGCTGTTCTTTTACCCTGTATGGGTGTAAGAACATAAAGGTATAGCAGCGTATATCAGTGGTCGTGCATACATCATTTAGTGGCCACTGGCCTTAAAGTGCCAGGGCTGCTTTTCTTTCCCAGTGGAGCCCTTAACACCAAAGAGAGAGAGGTACACTATTTCCTAAAGACCGACACTTGGGTGGTACGTTAAACTTCATTGTACTGCTTTTCCTCTGTGCTGTCTGTGTTTTTTTCCAAGGCTTTTGTGAAAATTGCAAATCAGAGCTGTAATAAAGAATCACTGGTGCTACGCTTTATTGATCCGGAACCCAAGATGGAGCTGAGGTGTTCCGTCACACCTCCTAGAAACTAATTTATCTGTAATCAAACCAGAGGCGAAACAAAATGGCAAACTGGGAGCACAGTCTGTTCTGGTGATCTTGCCATGGGGTAATCATTTTTCAGCATCCCATCAAACTGTGAAACCCAGAGACTGCAGACAAGTCTGGATTATGAGATGTTTCATATTTATTTACTAAGGGGAAAAATGGAGTTATATCCAGACCCAGACACCCTAACGTCCCCAAATCCTTCAATGACATATCTGCCCCTCTACCCCAGGGGCTATTTTCTTATGGTAGGTAGCCAAGAACAAATAAAGGGGCATTTGTAGAAAAAGAGCTGCAAACCAAGGATGACTTTTTGAGATGAATTCCTAAATAAAGTACATTCCACAGCTTTTGTGAAAGTAATTAAAATGTTCACTTTTTGCAAGGAAGACTGATGGCCTGGTCTTCCCAATCTTTTAAACCCTCTTCAGCCTTTTTTCTTGCTAATGGAAAGTCCGGCTCTGCATGCATTAACTCGGTGATTAAAAAGTAATATATAAAGCCTGAATAAGTAAAGTCCGAAGACGCAAAGGCAAAATATCCATATTTCTATTAATACGCTCGCTCTGTAGGCTTCTAAGTTTTAAATTAAACCCAATAAATTTAGTGTACGTCAGAAGAAAGGTTACAGATTCTTAAAATAACCGGTTCACTGTCTCTCGTAATGAAAGGCAATATGTACTCGATCTTGTGTATTTTAATTATCTAAAAGATGAACTGGATGAGGACACGGAAGGCTCTGTCTCCACTAAGGCACCCATGCGTTAACTGGTATTTAGCAAAATATCAAACTTATCTATAGCTGTCAGTGCCTTGCTCCACTGTCTGCGTGTCTTCTCTCTGTATCGACCATCACATCTTAGATGGTACATTTTGGGAAGGTAAGAGAAGAAGCTGTAGTAATCAGACTTGTGCATTCATATTCGGGCGAACATAAAAACAAACCCGAATACCGAACATACGAAAATGGCGGCGGTAGGCTAGATGAGGAAGCCTACCTTATCTACGCAGCATCGCAGAGGTCAACGGGAGCGGAAATCCGTAGGTTCGCTGTCAGGGGTTAAAGGGCCGTGCAAAGGACTCTATTGGACGCCTGCAGGGACCTTCTCTGACGTCAACCAATTATATGAGGAATAATGCTTTTACTTACACAATGTCCTGTTGTTTATTAACCTATTACCGTGACTTTTAGGGCTGTGGAACACTATGACACTCTCATACCCACCAAACATTCTGGGCTCATTGACAAGAGGGACATCAAGGGAGGAAAGAGAGTTTGTCCCTGCTAAACATTCCAGGTATCATATTTGGGTCAAGAGCTACTTTGGTCAGAGGTTCAATTGAAGATTATATTTGACACAACCCAAAGCCTGATTCTATGTGTATTGGACCTGATACTTGAGAAGGGTCTTCTCATTTTGGAGTGCTATGGGAGAGAAGTGGTCCTTCCTAATAATAGATCCACCCACTCCTATCAAAACACCACCTATTCATGGGTGGATCCTGAGAGGGACAATAGGGAAATTGTCACAGACCCACCTCTTTATGTCCGTGATTTCAAGATGGAGAAGGGGTTGAGCTTGGTCATGTAACATTGTGTTGCGTGACCAAGGCCCCCCGCCTTGCCTAGCCTAGCAGTGAGCTGCATAGAAGGCAAGCGAAAGACAGGGTAAGTGAGTTGTGTGTTTGAGTTACTGTCATAGTGTGTTAGTGTGTGTCTGGGTGAGTGTTTGGGCATGTTAGTGTGGGTGTCTGGGTGTGCATCTATTACTGTGTGTTAGTATTGAATGTCTAGTTGTGTTAATGTGAGTGTCTGTACGTGTGTATCTGGGTATGCGTGTAAGTGTGAGTGTCTGGGTGTGTGTTAGTATGAGTGCCGCTCCCGGACCCAAGCTCTGGATCTGCCTCTGCACTTATTTGATCGATCGCATTTTTCATATATTCATTGACTATATCCTTCATTTAGATTTGATGGGGGTCAAAATGCTGCTTGGGGGCAAGTTCATTCGGAGATGAAATTTGGCTTCCAGTTATTTGGGACCAGTCTTGATCATCTGCTAACATTACTTGGGAATTTGTTTTTAACTGTATATATCCAAGAAACATAATATATTTTAATTGTTCATGTAAAATGTACCCATAGTTTTTTGGGTTTTTTTTAAGAACCAAACAGATGGTGATTGAGAAAAAATATCATAAAAAAAGAAAAATATCATAAAAGGTATTCAAAGGAATCAGAAGATATTGCACTTAACTTAAAGTGCTTTTTTTTGTAGACAAAAATAAGAATTACTGTAGTTTAGATTGATTAAGGTTTCTATTTCCAGACTGCTGTGCAATAGGGAAAAAATGAGGATTTAGCAGAACTGCTGTAGCCACCGATAAGATATTAGCCTCACAGATAACAAGAACTTTAATATATAGCAGCACATTTTCCATGCACGCCAAATTATTTAGTATGGTTTTGCCCCCAAGCCAACTGTTATCTTTAAAATGTCTCCTGGAAAATAAAATTGCTTGGAAAAGCAATAAATGCGAAGATGCAAAACAGACTGTTGGTTATCTGCATGCCCAGGAACACTCCGTGTTTTGCCCCATCTAAACATATGCTACATTACTTAAGTAGCTGTGGTTTCTTTCTTTCTGAAGACCAAACAGGCCGCTGTTGGTTCTATTATTCACCCCAGGTTAGTTAATATTTAGGTACAAGACAGCAATATATGGGATAGGTTATCTTTGCAGGTCATGAAAGTTCACACTATCTTATGTATGTTGACTCAATGAACAAAAAAATCCTTACTAGAAGAGATGTGAGCACACAAAAGAAGTTTAGCTGGATTAAAAGTCGTTCTGTTCTTTCAGGACATATGATGGGGTTTGGACCATACCACTATCCATCAGTGTGGGTGCTACTAGGTTCAGGGATGAAGCTAGTACCTGCGGATAAATACACAGAGAATGCGAGTAAGCGCAGAGGAACACTACACCATTGCTCCTGCCCATACATTCAGAGGACAGCAGGCAATAACTGTTATAGCTAATGCAAAAACTAGCATAATAAGACGGAATATTGCTCCTATATCTATTAACACAGTGGATGCCCATCAAGTTCTTCTTAAGTGCTTTTTCTCTTATCCATACAAGATATTGTCTTTGTTCGCTTGAGTATGCTATTCCTATAACACCGACTACTTTTATTTTTATCTCCCTCAGATCCTGACAGCATGATATTTGCTTTATTTTATCAAAACCGTATAAGTCAGGAATTCCATTCATATTTGTTAGAGATCTATCTGCTTTGACTCTTTCATCCACTGGATCCACAAATCCTGCTAATTGATTTTCTTGATATATCATGAACATTGTTCTCTGGGGTCTTCTTCTCCTTAACAATGTAAACATCTGTGCACATTGTGAGCCTTGGAAGTCTTCTGGGCATCCATGTCTAGCAAGACGACCTGATGCATGTGTAATCACATACTGTTGTGCAGGTATAGTTACAAGCCATGCCAGAAACCACAGATTTTACCACAAGGCCGTCAAGGAATTCCTCCTATCTGGATGTCTTCTTAGTTTTACAGAGGTGGAAATATAAGGCTCTTGGGAATGCAATTTACGTTGTACATTAATTGGATAATATTAGAGCTGGATATCTGGTTTTGTAACAGGGATTTCACATTTGAGATAAAACTGTAATTGAATCAAGCTCTGAAAAAGCATGCACTACTTGTGCTATTATCTTTACGAAGTTATTTAGATTCATTTTTTTTTGCAGCTCTGATATTCGCTCAGGCACAATTCATGAAAATTACCCTTCAGTTCCAAAGGGACCTGGAATTGGAACTGAACTGGTTATAAGAACCATTCGCCCCATCTAGTCTTCCCATTTGTCCTGCTCTAAAGACATCCTTGTTTGGTCCCTAGTCTTGTCTTATGTCCAGGACAGCTGTCATAACCCCTAGCATTCCAGGTGACATCTGAGTTGAGGAAGGTGGTAAGAGGTGGGGTGGGAGGTAAGGCCACCGGCTAGCAAGCTTTTTCAACTCCATGGGACACGGAGGTCAGCGTTGTGAGGAGGCTGAATGGGAGCTGCAAAGAAGCACAGAATTCCACTGCCTTTTCACCTCCCAGGGCCAGTAGAGAAGATTTGAAGATCTCCCCAACTGGACCTTAGGCTCCACTGCCTGCAAAAGTGGGACTGTTGGGTAGCCACCCTGGACTGTTGGGAGATATGCTTCTGCCTATGCCGAGTGTTTAGACATTCTAAGGTTCTAATATACCTGGATGTAAGTGTAACTGGGGCAGGAAGGACCTTTGGTTATGATAAGGGGCAGTACTAGCTGTAGATGGGTGCAGAGCCAGCCCAGGTAACCTTCAGAAAGGTAGGCAGAATTGGGCAGGACCTGGGTGGGATGTGGTCAACACATCTCCCCTTCCTGGAGACATTAACCCAGAGCCTCTGAGAACCAGCATTTTACTCAGAGACCCTAGGTCAGTCCCGGTAAATTACAGCTCAGGCGCATGAGCCTCTGATGCCAGACAAGTAAAGATGTCATAAAGACCTAAGCACACAACTTCAGGTTAAAATATTTGATACAACAGTAAATAACAAAAGTATTTTTTATATTAATACGCAAGTGGAAAGGGAAAACACACCATTAGAATTTGTACGTAGGTATCAACATGGGATTGTGGATAATCTGGAATGTGACCCTTCAAAATACAAGTCCACTTAGTTTGGAGAATATTGGGATTTTTCACTTTTTAAACTTTTTACTTTCTCTAGTAACCAACGATGGCCGAGCAGCTTATTGATAGTGATTTGGCCCTATAAAGATAGGAGGACCGACAAAACCCATCAGCTGTACACACACTTTGTAACTGATTGTCTTCCATACTACAAAGGACACTACCTTACACGTGTGGGTCAGCTATGTGTGAAAATGAAATGTGTCCCGATAATCATGGCCAACATGGTCACCCTGGGCAGGTATAATACTGAACGAATCGGGCTGAATTGAAGGAAAGGTGCACTTTAAGCCAGGACGCTTTTGCTTTTTTCAAATCTAACTTCTGTCAGTGTTAATCGTCTCCAGTCTTCCGTGTAAACCATTTTTGGGGGGTTAGCTGCCTAGACACTAATATTACAGTGATAGAAACAATAAAGAAGCTGAATTATACTGGTATGGATTTTAGCAACAAATTACTGTGGGGTGCTCTGGAGCAGAGAGAATGATAGAGCTGAGTTATCAACACTTCTCCGGGAAGGCCATTCCGTCCTTGCGCTGATCCAAGCCACCAGGGAAATCTTTCCACAAGCACCTGCAAAGCGTCTGCTGGATCTGTTACATACCAATGACTCTCCGAATCTTCTTGTCAGCTGGATTTTCTGACCTTTAGCAACTGATGTGAAGGCTGACGACTGCCCCAATTTGCCAGGAGCGTGTGCTGATGAATTTGAAGAGTGCATCTGAAAGCTTACGTGGGGGGAAAGTGGTCCTTGATCTTCTGATGAACATTCCCTGTGGTTCTTGTTCAATGTACCAGAAACGCTATTGATAAAATAGAGTTTCCTGACGGGTGAATTGGATGAGACTATATGCAAATAGATGCGGCTAGGTGTTTGCAGAGCCTTGCTGGCAAAACCGACGACTGTATAAGACAATGGAATAGGAATCATCTGCTCCTCTTGGATAAATATTAATGACTATGCGGCTTGTTGAGCATACAAGCTCAAACCCCTACAAAGTAATACAAAAGAGCTTAATTATTGATGGAATAATATGCAAAACAAGGCTAAAGGCTGCCCTGGCCATCGAATACGTAATATTTCAGGTTAGATAGTTGTGTTTCGGACAGAGTGGGGGAAATTTCAGAAAACATATGGGCCATGACACTAGGACTAAGATGGCCATGGCACCAGCTGGATGTAGAGACTTTATATAAAGGAGAAATGTATGCCTCATGTGTAACCAGCTGATTTAAAGTGGGTTCCATCAACCGGTAATGAACACAAACATTGAAGTGGAGTTGCGCAGTAATAAGACTTGAAGCCAAAAATGTAAATGAATTTATAGAGTGAAAAAGAATGGACCTAAAACTTAGACAAGCGTGTGATGAAGAGAGGTTTTTATCAAAAGAGATAGATGAATATTGGAAGGGAAAAGCTAGCTGGCATTTCAACAGAGGGTGAATAAAGAACAATGAATGGTGTTCTAGCTCGTATCGAAATTAAAAAACGTGGCCTTCGGGTTTGGCTTAAGATGACTTTACACTGCTTTAATAAAAAGAGGTTTTGTGGTATTGATTATGATTTGATATAACTGAATAATGCACGTAGAAAAATAATGATGTGATTTACAATATACAGTATTTATACAGACCATTGTCATTTTTAAGACTGTTGAACACTGAAATTCGGAGAACATTCTGAGATCCTGGAAAAGGGATTTTTGTCCCAGAGAGGGACTGTAATACCTAAAGAAGGTCGTTTGGGGAGTATCAATACAGACATCAATATTAAAAAAAAGTAAATATATTAGGTCAAGGAAGGCCAGAGAGGGTCTGAAACTGGCCATATTAACTAACGCAGTCAAATCTATTTATGGTTCCATGTTCTGTGACCTAATGGGGACCAAATGGGCCCTGTTGCTAATTTTAGTCCGAGATCAAGAAAAAGAACCAAAAACTTTTACCATGCCTGGATTTGCCATTTGCATGGTGGGTCACCACACGAAGCAGGGAGATTGACTAAATGAAAGCCTCTGTCTATCTCCAGTCACGTCTCCATGGCTGCCATGTTTTGTTGACTAGCTTCTTCCCTCCAAACAAAGCATTTTAGGGGGGATTTTGGTACCAGGAATAGAGTCTTTAGTCAGAGATGATGCCGCTTGTTATGCTAAGGTAGAACAAGATGTTCACATAAGGTTTGGGACCGCGAAAGTATCTTCCTCCTCTTCTTCAGGTAGATCATTCCTTATGTGGCCTTCTTTTGTACAGTGACCCGATAAAAGGTATCAACTTTGACTAAATACTCTTCTCTTGGGCTAAAATGGCTGTATCCATTTTCATTACAAAGGAATGGGCTCTGTCCCTTGCCTCTAAACCAGCCTGTAATCTGCCCTGTTTAAAGAGAAACTGGGATGTGGACAAGGAGAGCGCAGTGTTTCACTGTTAATAAATGTTTTGATTGTCTATCAGACTCGGGTGGACTGGAAGGATTTATAATGGATGAACTCTGCATCACCGTCATATTTCTTCCTGAGATTTTAGAATAAGGTGGCATGAAGAGGCTTTTGTGGCTTATCATTTAATATCCGAGTAAACAAAAGGGCTATAAGTTTTGAAAAATATATTGGGTTTAAGAGATGACAGCTACTAACAAATGAATTGTTACAGATCGACGAATAGTGCGAAGGATAGAAAAGGTTGTTAGTTATATGGAATGGAATCAGGCTGATGATAAAAGCATTTCCTAGCATTTAAATTGGGCAAAAAGTGATGCATTTGTTTTAATTGATGTGGTTAGACGGGAGGTTAGAGGCTTTAGTGATCTTTTTTTTTTTAATATGAACTACTGATACGCCCTCTGAGGTTAGTGGGACCTCCTACTCGCATCCCGCAAGAGTGAGCTTTGGGTAGCCAGAAAGTTCCCAGGTATGATTATGGGCTCGTAGGAAAAGGGTCAATAGGGAGGAAGAGGGACTGTCTTACCTAAAGAAGGACACTTTGGAGATAAGTTACAAGGAAGGAAATGGAATACAATGGGTGCAGACAATGTCCAGTTAGCCGTCGTCTTTTTTTCGTATAGAGACTCCGCTTTAATGGGCTTAACAAGTGAATTTGTAGAGTCCTCCTAATGCATTTCCCTGGTCTGATGACAGTTTTTTGTGACATTTGTAAGCTGTTATTAGGCTACATGACATTCATACAAAAACATTGTTAAAACATGTTAAATTAGCTTCTACATACAAAGCTACATGGAACCGGAATCAATTGCGTTTCTTTACCAGTTCCATACAGGAACACAGAAGTCAGCCCTCGGGGCAAAAGGGGCAGCTTCCTTGGCCCATGGGTTACGCTGTAAAAATAACTGACAGATCTCTTGATGGCCACCCTAAAATGATAGGCTGAGGTTAGCACCCTCATGGCAAAGGTAATTCCTTTCAAATTAGCTAATATCTGTGAAAACAACTGATGTAATGAATAACACTTTACCAAATGTACAGAAATAGTCTAATGGAGGGCTACTCCCCAAAACGATTGTTGCGTCTAGTGTATCCGATCTAACACAAAGCAAATAATCCAACCTTGGTTCTAAATTTTTAGGGGGCTGACACAGCTGCGATCAATGCATTTGGGCCAATCAAATTGCATTTATAGGCTGCGTCTTGAACCATTCTTTTATTTAAGCCTCCGCGCTCAACAGAAAGAAGCAGCCATTAGGAGAAGGCAGAGAAACCACGTTTTGTATATTCACCTCCTCGTGTCTGTCATTAACTCTTCTAAGATACGTCTCATTTGGACCACGTTCCTAAACGTTATGTATTGAAATTCCCTCTGAGCAAGCAGATTGGCTGTAATACAGCAGTAAAACGCTACAATGTTAACAATTAAGGCAAATCAGTAGCATTAAACAGCAGGTGCCCGTGATTAAAGAATGGCGGTAACTGCCAATATCAGCAGATCCATCGGTTACGCGTTCTGCACAAAGCATCTTTCCTATGGTTTGCTTTTTGCATGTAGAATGTTACGCCGGTAGCATGTAAAGTAATAGAACAGCGGGAGATGTGGGGGGATGTGGGGGTGCCATTTTCTTTTCTATGCCTCGTATATATGGTTGGCCATCTGGAGAAGAGACCTTTCTTTTCTGAGTTGGCCTAAGAAAAAGGCATTTTAATTCATAGGATGGCTGCGTGGTCCCTTTAAATTTTTGAATCCCCCCCATATACATTGGCCCTTTTCCCTACCAGCCAGTCAAATGTCCTGCAGGAGATGCATTTGACCATAAACATGTCCCTGCACATGGGCTCCAGGGCTGGCTTGGATGAATGAGGCATGCAGGGGTCTGTTAAGACCCCCGTGCAGATGTGTGGAAAGAGCTGCCATCGCAGAGTACTTTAACACCCATTCGTCTTCACAGAGGGTGTCCCTTTAAAAAACTCAGAGCCCCATAGAGCGACTGCCCCCTAAAAAGACAAAGAATTGCACCCTAATATTCTATATTATTGACTATAAATTAATTTTTCATGATAAATTGTGATTTTTTTTTTTACTGTTAAGACAGTCCATTGATTGCCCAGGTGATGCTTACATTTTTTGATGTGTATCATGATGGATGCCAGGCACGGAGTGTCTTATCAAATCCATATGAAGGGTGTTTACTTGGAGAGATGTCCTCCTGCTGCCAGAATAAGTATAATTACTGCTGCTTAGTGCAAGCAGCGTGGAGTGTATGAGGCTGCCCATTTGAATAGTAATTATGTATTAAGGTAATATGCCATGTCTGCGTGCATTATAATGAGATGTTTATGTAGATTTTTAATACACTCCACTGGCCGCTTCCTTTGGAATCTGGCATAGAAATAAATAGAAGTCTAAAATATAAACATCATTTCTAAAATATGTCACTAGACCCTCAATTGAAACCTATACAGTACAATATATGTGCCCAAACAGCTTGTCAGTGGCATCTTTATGACAGAACAGTTTTTTAGCACCATCTTGGTGCCCAAACAACTTGTTGCCACCATCTTTGTGCCCGAACAGCTTTTTTTTAGTGCCATTCTTGTGCCCAAACTGGTTGTCAGTGACATCTTTGCCCACAATTAGCATTAG
>VKOC01037979.1:0-10446 GCA_009364415.1 Spea multiplicata | reverse complement strand
CCTTAACGTTTACTACTGATGTTGGCTGCCTGTATGAGATGTTTGGGTGCGTTTTACTTGTCTGTGACTACAAAGCAATACAGGAGACGCGGCGTTTCAACAATAAAAATATCAGACCTGCCGTTTAGAGTGTGCATTTTGTGTGCTGCTTGGTAATTTATTCCTCCCCGGCGTTAGTGAAAACGTGAGCTCCGTGTCCACTCTGTGGTTTTTAAATGTTTAATACTCTTAAGATGCTTCCTTCCAAAATGTGGGAAACTGATAAAAGTACTTAACCCGCAGTACAAGCTGCAGCTGCCCTCGATCAGTAACATGCCAAATCAAAGTGTACGCGCCGGCCGGGGGGGTTCCTTTAACTGCCCCTCTTACAGGAGCCACGTAAATAAATGTAAATCTTCCTGAGGTGCCGTTTGGCGTTGATGTCTTTTAATGACTCTCTCAAGGACAAAACTAAATACATTTTACACAGAAAGCGTCCGCACAGCCAATCAGAGCCCGGCGGCTACAAAACGCAATTAACCGCGAGCGCGTGTAACATACGTGTCATTGTAACCCCGGTAAATGTCAGACGCGCCGTCTCTCGCGTGTTCGTTATGACCAGACTGAGTCAGAAAATCCCAAGACCAGGAAAGCCATTCCAGACAACGAACTGCGAACCGGGGGGCTCCTCCGCCGTGCAGGACCAACCCCCCCCAGGGCTACGGGGAGTCCTCCGAAGGGTCTTCCCGGCACTCTGTTGGCCAAGCGTTGGGGCGCCATAGAGCTCTAGCTTGGTACGGCCTCTGCAGGTGGCTGAATGAGCTGTTGCTTCTTATTTGGATGGCACAGAAACTGCAGCTTGCGCGGCAGCAGCGTCACTTCCACGGACATGGCCTCGTACTCCTCGGAGTCTATACTGAAGCGACCCTCCGTCCCCTAAACCAGGAACGAGATAAACGGATGCTGCGTTATACCGAGCTGCGATCCCCACAGAGAACGGGAACGACCGGAAATGCGTTTACCTGCGAGATCCGGACCTTACAGGAACTGGCGCTGAGGACGGGACTGCCTGCCGGGCAACGGAGCGGCTCGCGCATCTTCTCCGACCTGCAAAAAAGGGACTTTTGTTTTACTGGAAGAAGCTATGTACTCGCATCCCCCATCTCTAGTGCTTAGAACAAACTTCCCATCATACTCCCGGCGGCCCAATTAGCATTTCCTAACTGACCCAGGAGGTTGGTGGGTGTGGCTTAATGTTGGGCCCCACCCACATACGTGCTAATCTACTCATGTTCCCCAATTACTCAATGCCTGTGCTCTTCCGATAGGATGCGACGTGCTGTGCGTTTGGTGCGGCACTTAAGTCTCTCCCTAGCGAAACATTTCTAGTTTTGAAGCAGACTCACCCCAGCTTAATGAAGTCTCCTTTGCTGATGGAATCCGGCTCTACGCAGATATTCATGGAGTCCAACATGCGCTAAACGGGCAAAAGAATAAGATTATTTGTAACATGTCATACAGCGCCGCGGAATATGATGGCGACATAAATGTAATATCAGCTGCATACTGAATCTTTCACTGTTGTGCAAAACATTTAAATCTCAGATAAATGGATCCTTTACGACTTGAAATAACATTTTCCTGAAGGGGTCCCTTTAAATGAGCCGCGGCCACCGGTAGAATCATCGCATGCAGACTCACCGAGAAGTCCGGCTGGTGGTTCTGGGTCGCGATGGTCAGCTCTACAGCCGAGACGTGGCTTTCCTGCCAAGGCTCGGGTTCCGGTTCCGTCGGGACTTCTGTAACGGTCAATCAGCAAGAATTACATTTAGTCGTGAAATGTGGGCCTGTACCTTTAAATGGATCAAAAATGGAGGCGATGCCAACATGTAGCCACACCCTTCCAGCCCATACTCCTCCCACCTGACCAAAACTCCTCCTACCTGACCAAAACCTTTCCAACTATTTTTTCCCTACCCCCATCTAATGCCGGTTTACATGTGGGGGCCTCAATGGTTTTTAATCCAATTTTTGACCCAAGTAAAGAAAATAAAATATATATATATAAATAAAACGTTGCCCGAACCCAAGGCCGAACCCATCCCGGCCATCTGGAAATCGGGGAGAAGCTTACCGACTTTAGGTGGTGACCAGTACCGGGCGAGTCTCCTGTATATCCGGACGTACAGAGGGGGCCTGGTGACGCTCGGCTCCGGCTCCTCTGGGGGTCTCTCCGTAGGTCCCAGGAATAAGATTGAGGCTTCATGCTTCTGAGGCCATTCCTGTGCAAGAATATAAGGGTTAATAATTGTTTAATGATGTAACATTTTGCCTCGTTGGTATTTTTTTTAACCGTGTGATTTAAAAAACAGAAACGGGCGGATCTGCAAAGGTTTACCTGCCTAACGCGGGGGATCAGTGGGACAGAATCTTAAATACAGAAAACGCTTTAAGTTTTTAAGGTGCACTTTCGTGAAGGGATCCTGATTTGGTGATCAGACTGGCAAATGAAGGGTTAACCCCCCCCCCCCCCATCATGCCTCTGCACCCCCCCTGTCCATAGGACCCGTCTGCTCTGGGTTCGTTACCTTCAGAGTGCTGAACCAATGCGCTGCCCGGATCTTCAGGGGCCCGAGATACCAATATCTGTAACGGGAAATCAGGCCGACGCACAGCTTAGTGCCAAAGACATGCGCAACCAGGGAACAGCTTTAACCCCTTCACGACCACTGTATTATATCCCACCGGGACAAGCTGCAAAGTCCTTGTACCAATAACACAAACAGAAGAACAGCCCACTGCCGCCCTCTATTGTCAGGTGTGTTGTAGTAACTCTACGAATATCTCTCATCTTCACTGTTTCCCCAGTAAAAGTCACAGCCCCCCCACGCTGGTCACAGGGCTTACTTGCTGGCTTTAACAGCGGCGTCCCGGTAACTTCCCCATCGTAACGAGCTCAGGGCAAACACCGGCTGCTCTTGTTCTCCCTGCAGTAAAAAAAAAAAAAAAGCAGATGGAGCTGAGGTTGGATCCCGACAGAAAAGGACGCGGGACGTATATATACCCCGTCTCTGCGCTATCCATCAGAATCTTCAACATCCCTTCCGCAAGCACTGGCAGAAGCCAACTCCCATCAACCCCAGCTCATATAAATACATTCACGCCGTCTGTTTATTTCCGGAAGGCTTTATCATCGGGATACGATGGCCGTACCTTTATCTGAAGCACGTCGAGGGGAACAGTTTCTCCTTTCAAGATGGACAGCGTCGCTTCTGAGATGTGCCTAGAAGATAAAAAGGTCACAGGGGCCCCGATTCCACCCGCTCGATATCAACAGGAGTCGCCCCAAACAGCGCCCCCCCCGGCCGGCAAACGAGTGCCTGCGGCTTCATTCTCACAAAGAAATCCGACCGCGGGTAATAACTATCATCTGGAGCCGCCGGGACCTTTAATGTATAGTTAAATCAGTGAGCCGCCCCTGTATAAATGTATAGTTAAATCCAGTGAGCCGGCCCCCATGTATAGTTTCAATCAGTCGCCCCTGTGGTGTTATAGTTAAATCAGTGAGCCGGCCCTGTTAATGTATAGCTAAATCAGTGAGCCGCCCCCCTGTATAATGTATAGTTAAATCAGTCAGCCGGCCCCTGCATAATGTATAGATAAATCAGTCAGCCGGCCCCTGAATAAATGTACGAGGTGTCTTAAGAAGTCTCTCAACATTAACTACACATTATACAGGGTCAGCTCAGCCCTACCTACATTTTAAATTCCCAGTTTAGTGAATCAATCCCAGAGGGGGGGGTGGAATAACGAGAAGTCCTGACACCGGTTATCATACGCAAACTCATCTTCCACCGAGGGTCCCACCGGCACAACAATTCCCACGGAATAACCCAAAAACAGGCACTCCGCACGCGAGGGAAGCCCTCAACGCCAACGGAAACTCATCGCGTCTGCCACTTACTGCACTCTGTTGTCTGTCTCGGGATACAGGGTCCGGCTGAGAGTGTTGGTCGTTCCCAAAGGGATAAATCCAATGGGGATTTTACTGAAGGAAGCCTAGGAAAAAAAAGTAAAAAAAATTTAAAAAATGCATCAGCCCAATCTGTCTCATTAAACAGACATTCTATATACCGGGTGTATATATATATTTATTAGGAGCCGTCTATATAATGCGTACGAAGACATATGGATGCAAGAAAGGAGGGAAAAGCAGGAGGAGTGCGGTTCAAAAAGAACACTCCACACCCTCCATTTATTTGAATTTTAATACTTTCATTAAATTACGATCTTTATGTCGCTCACATTCTTTCTTATATACGGTCAGAACCGCGTCACGAAGCAGGAAAAAAGGAAATGTGGGTAAATCTCATCAAATAAAGTGCAGCTGATTAAAAAACTGCTAATTTGGAGCAGAAGGGAAGCCGGCATTTTCATGTCACGTTCGCCGTACCTGATCGGCTCTGCGGAGGAGTCCGGTGATCACCTGAAAAGAAAAATAACAAACCTTTTCTTATTGTCCCGAATCATTCGGATTACTAAAAGAGTGAAATAATATACATCCTGTCCGCCGAGCCCGGAGGAGACGCCATTCCAGCCGCACTGACCCTTAAAAAATGAACAATTACTGTTTTAACATTAAATTAAAACCCGTATTTAAAGTCCATTTCGGTTTTAGCCGCAGCTAACCAAAAAAAGAGGGGTCCTTACACCGGCCACGTATTATCACCAGAGGAACGCGTCGGTATATGTGGCCATACTCTGGCGTTACATGTCTGACGGCGGCTCAGTCCGGTACCGGCCCTCAGTGTCCGGAGTCAGACTTTATGGCTCGGAGTCCAGATGTATCGGTGTTAAGTCTAGCGTTTGTTACCATGCTTTGACGTAGGAGCTTCTCACCTCTTGCAGCGTCCCATCCCCTCCGGCCACGATGATCAGATCCGTGTTCTCCATCAGCTCCAGGAGCTTCTTGGCCTGACCTTCATAATCTGTCTGAAAGGGGGAAAGGAAGGGTTAAACCCCCCAAAACGCAGGATCCTTAAATGCGACATCTACTAAAGTATCCCAATCTACCCCGACCCCTTATCAGACAGCCTGTGGGGAACGATAGAAAGGCTCGGTCTTAATCACAGCCGGAAACCGATGAAAGTCTATGGAGGAGCGCTGAGATTTTTTTAAAATGTTATAATAAATACTTTGCGATTTACTGCCCTGCTTTCAGAGCGAAATTAACCCCAGAGGAGAGGGCCGTTTGTTCCCCGGCACGCTGTCTTCTCCGCGCTCGCATCCATCTGCTCTCTCAGAACACGGAATGCTATTTTTGTATCATAATCAACAATCTGAGAAAAAAAATGGAAATCGCTCTCTGGTGATTAACGGTTGAGACGCTAATCACCCGTCATCATCCTGAGCTGTCAAAGCGGCGCGGGAACAGGGGGGTAGTATTATTTTAATACTTTTTTTAGTGCCAACCAGCCCACCTGTCCCGATGTACCCCCCCCCGGGGGACTCAAGTAAAAGGGACGCAGCAGCCATCTACAGTTGTAGAGAAGTCCCTTTAAATTTTCATGGTATCCCCTTTGCAGATGGGGGGGGGCATTCTGCGAAATCCCCCCAAGATGCATTAGCCCCCCTTTTCCCTGCCCCATCCTGTTAATGCAGTGCATGAGAGCCAGTATTGGCTCAGAATGTGTTCGGGGGCCGGGGAGTCTTATGAGACCCCCATAACCATGTGCAGAAAGTACTCCACTGGGAGAGACTTCTGGTCGCTGATTGGCTGCTTCAAGCTCCATCTTCTCCTAAAGCTCTGAAAAATATTTAATTTACCAGCTAAAAAAACCCCCCAAAACACACAAAATTCTAACTTTCCACCGTCCCCACATTTAACATGCGCAGCGGTAGAGCTTCTAATTTTGGAGCAAGGAGGTGGCTAAAAGCCGCTCTAATTAATCCGTAACACTTGATTGCATTTCCAATTCCCCCTCCTCTTCCTTCTACTTCCAATTTTCTTCAGTGACTCGCAAGACAAAAGCCGCGACCCACAAAGAACAGCCGCGAGTTTTCATTTCAGCCAATACCTTCCTCCTCGTGCCCTAAAAAAAGCCCCTCTCTGGAAAAGCATACAACAAAAGAGGACCCCCGGCGTCTCTCAACGGCCCTTCAAGATTTCCTGTCATTACCCAACGCGTTTCACCCAGATCTGGACACAGAATTGTAAAGTGCGAGAGTGAAATGCGTTGGGTGCATCAACACGGCATCCTCCCCCCGCGGCCGAGGAGAAGCTGCCGGCCTCACCAACGCCTTGAAATGGCCTTAAATAATAATCGCCAAACACTGTAAATATCTGTTACAAAGAAATAGATGTGAGCAGGAGAACCGGGCGACCAGATGGGGGCCGAATGGGGCCGACCTGACAACAGGTTCTATGTTTCTAAATGACATCTTACAAAGTGTGGAGTTTTATAAAAAGGTGAGGGGCTACTGCAGCTTCTTCCCTCGAGAACCTTCCGGAGCTCGGAACGCCCCACGCCATGTAGAATGTAACGTCAATGCGACCGACGGCCCATACAGAAGCCTCCCTCGCACCGTTTATATAACGACCCCTTTAACGATCGTCTCCCATCGCTCAGTAGCTCACCTTCACGACGGTGACGTCCACGCCAGCCAAGTGCAGGATCGGAGCCGCGTTCTTCTCAAACAGGTTCCGGGCTTTCCTGTCCATGAAAGAGCGGCTCGGTGTTTACTAGGAACGCGTTCAGCATACCGCCCCGCGCAATACTTTCCTCAATTATTATATAGCGAATGACACAAACCGCCGCGTATAATTAATGGTGCATTTTGGGTACAAAATAAATCCATTCCACAAAGCATTGCCAAAAATATATATATTTTTTTATATAATATCGTGGAAATAATAATAATAAGAAGTATAATAATAATTAATAATAATAATATATAATTATAATAATAAGAAGAAAGCCTACAATAAAATCCATGCTTTTTGCAGAAAGGTATATATATATAGAATTATTGATTGATTTAAATAGCAGCATCGTTTTCCGCAGCGCTGTACAAAGAGGCAAACTAAATGTAAGTTTCTATCGATTGAGTCGCTTACTCGGTTGATTGACTTTCTACCCCATTGTGGTAAATAATACCGCCTATAGCTGGGGCAGATCAGCAGATTAATGACCCCAAACACGCGCTTCTGTAGCAACTGGAAGTGAATCAATGGGGCGAGCTTCAAACGGACAAACAACATGCATGGGCGTCCGGTCCTCATGGATTCCAATCAATTGAATGAAGACTACGGGTCATTAAATCTCCTAATCGCACAGATCAATGGCTGCCGCTTTAACCGATTCCCAGGGCCGCGGCTCTAATAAAGGAAGCACTTATTCCGCCCCAGCTGGTTTTCTTTTCTAAAGCCCCGGACGCCCGATCTCACGCTGCTGGTTCAGAGAGCCCACCGGCTCCTTGTAAAGATAATGGGGGGGTGCGGACGATATAAACCACTCACCCTTTACAGGCTGCCGGATTCAGGAAAACTGTTGCCTTCTTCACCGCCATGTTTGGTCGGATCATCTGGTCTCCAAAGACCTGCGGGGGGGGGAGAAGAGAAGATTTTGTAGCAAAAAAACCTTATATTCTATATTTCTGATGCCGACCTGGGACCAACGAAATGAGCCAAAAGTACCCCAAACCAGCTGGTGGCACATTATCCCAAATATATCACCTTCCCCACCAACAGACACCTCGAGACATATAATCACATGACTTTTACACCATATTACCGGGTGGGGGATAAAGACTGTATTCATGGCAATTCGGTGGAAACAAGGCACATGTCACTAAGTGGTGCGTTTGGTTATCGGTGGCAAAATTCGCCATAAAACACTGCAGGGTCCGGGTTCTCCTAATACTGTTTGTAGGACTACAGCTCTCGTAACGCACAGCCGGCCGCACTCCGCTCCATGTTATCGGGAATGCCGTCCGTGACGCCGGGAGGGCAGTATAACGCGTACCCCCCTTCCGTAAGCACTGGAGTCCGGAGCGGGGATACGGGACGCGCAGGGGCTGCTGCCCTCGGCCTCCGAGAAGAAGAAGATATATTCTGGACCCCGTAGACACCATCACACTGGCGGCTACAAGGACACAATTTGCATGATTAATCCCCCGTCTGTATTACTGTGATCATGCAAATCGTACGAGTGCGGCAGAATAGCTGCCGCTTGATTATCCTGAAGTGCGTCATTAGTCTAGGAGTTCGGCACTTAGTGTCGCCGCAGACGGCTTCGTAACGTGTGCCGGGACAAACAGGGTCCAGCAAGACAGACAGAGGGACAGACAGAATATTCTCCTTGAGCCGACAGCAGCACGTGGGACGAAGCCTGCTGCAGCAACAAAACCTATTAAAATACCCCCCCCACCGGCATTAGCCAGTTACCCCACCGGCTCTCCACAAGAGCTGACACAGCTGGTAGCTTATAACGTAGGAACTCTGCCCTCCTTACAGCTGAAACTGCATCTCACCCGTCATTAAGCAGCACCGCCGGGGGGCTGCTGGGAGCAAAGCAGGGGTAATTGACCTCTTTCCCTGCCGCTGGAGTGAGCGGGGTGCGCGGCAATCGCTTTCACCGTCAGCTGGCAGGCATTTCTTCCCTTACTACCCGAATCAAACTGCTTTCTTTTTTAGTAGAGGACACTACAGCTTGAAAAATCCAAGCTGCCGTGATCAAGAGTGATGTGAGTTGCGGTCCAGAAACAGTATCGGGACTCCATCGTGTCCCCTGCCCCTTCTAACGCAAGGAGTGAATATTTCCCCTGTCTGTCGAGGGACAGGAGCGTGGCGGCTGTGGGGGAGCCGCGGGTGGGGGATTCCTCGGGGGGGGGGGGTCTAATGAGTATCGCACGTCTTCAGTGCTGCAGCAGCTTTATGAAATCAGGCCGACGCTTTCCAGGTTCAAACCAGCCTGAGGAGCGTAACAAGCACTCTGGTGGAGACAGAGAGGACGTTTGATTGGCTTCTGGGAATCCGCCGAACGCGAGGAAAGATTGTTTTAAGGCTACGAGCCATGGAGGGCTTCTCGTGGGGGGGGGGCGGGGGCTGGAGAACGACACTCAAATCAAATTGTTAACATCTGCAAAAAAAAATAAATAAGAAATAAAAATGTACCTGCGCTTCTTGGCAAGCAGCCCGTCTCAGCAAATTATCACTAGAGAGGGGGGAGAGAGGAGGGAGAGAAGAGGGAGAAGAGAGAATACGCATTAGTAGTTTGCATTAATGACCTCACCTCAATTCCATGTATTTTTGAGGTTTTGAGCATTCTTAGGCAACTTCTGCCCTCATTTGAAGGCCACGGACTACAACTCCCAGCATCCTTAGTCAGCCCACTTAATTAGTTATTTCCCGTTGTGCCTTACGCAGCAGAGGACGTATATAAAACTATTTGCACGTTCATAGCGGCTCCTTTTACGGCTCGGGATCGGTCCTTGATAGGAAAACATTTCACATATCCAGGGGGTAAATATTTATGTGGGTGCGATGGTTCATACAGCAACAATCGTATCAAAATATTTACACACATATCATGTATTTATCATGACATCACATGGCATTTGTTATGTATCATTCAAAACAAATTGTATTGTACATTTTTATAAGTTCAAAACACCCATCATTTATATCACGATAGGCTACTTTTAATAGTTTTGCCCCATTTTAAATTTAAATAAATTCATTTTTACCACCAGTTTCTTCTGCAGTTCAAGAATTTAGGAAAATGGCTTTTCTGACAATCAATTAGCCTTTTAAACGCAGGAGTGATGGGAGTGATAAAGGGCCAGTGGAGCACAGGAGTGATGGGAGGTGAATAAAGGCATTGGCAGCACAGGAGTGATGGGAGTGATAAGGGCCATTGAACACAGGAGTGATGGAGTGATTAAAAGGCCATTGGAGCACAGGAGTGTGGGTAGGAAAAGGGCATTGGGACAGCAGAGGATGGGAGTGAGTAAAAGGACCAATTGGAGCACAGGGGAGTGATGGGAGTGATAAAGGGCTCTGTACGCCTATGGTAAGATTCCCTTAACAAATTCAGCCGTTTCCAATCTATAATAGTCATTTACAGCAGTTATTTTGCTTTTCTTTCCAAAAAACAAGTGATATTCTAAGTGACCCCAAAGTTCTTGAAAGGTATTAAAGCCATTATTTGCTGATCACCGCTTTCTGAACATCCAGGCATTCTGGAAGCGCGTTGTATAGACTGGGAATGCTTTTATGGCCGATTTGTGGTTGGCTGCCATATTTATTAAATTCGTACCCCCGAGAAGTCACAACTTACCAATATTTCCCATAAAGCCAATTCCCTCCGTACCCCAGCAGGCAGAATCCCACGGTGCTCTTCTTCCAGTGATTTCGAAGAGTCTTAAAGATACGAACAACCCTGGCCATGACTGCCCCCTTAAAGA